>JASSKH010000004.1:3012589-3087130 GCA_031763025.1 Macrocystis pyrifera | reverse complement strand
CCCCCCCCCCCCCCCCCCCCCCCCCCCCCCCCCCCCCCCCCCCCCCCCCCCCCCCCACCCCCCCCCCCCGTACAGGGTACAACAGCTTTGATGGCCTTGTTGCACCCCCCCCCCCTCCCCCCATGCGCCGGTGCCTGTGACGTTATAACCGGTGAGGACGCCGGGAGTATCTGCTATGCCGCTGTCGCCGGGGGGTGATGGTTAGCGGTAGACCGCCGGTAGCGATGGATGGTACAACGGTTTTGCAACCCCCCCCCCCCCCCCCCATGCGCCGGTGCCTGTGACGTTACAACGGTGAGGACGCCGGGAATATCTGCTATGCCGCTGTCGCCGGTGGTGATGGTAGTGGTAGACCCCCCCCCGGTAGCGATAGAACCGATGACAGCAGCGGTAGCAACCCTCACAAACACCCTGCGACAGTGCCGGAACGTAGTGAGCCAGCGCCATCGTCAGCTAATCCCCCGGAAGAATGCCTTCCCCCGCTCCCCCCCGCGTTCCGCCGGCGATTGCTGCTGCCGTACTCGTCCCGGCATTAGACGTTTCAAGGAGGTGGATATCAACGTCTTTCACGTGTGCAACGCCCACGCCCACGAGGGCCTTTTGCGCGAGACGGCCAAGCAGCAAGGCGTCAAGCTCACTGGTACTCTGGTCACTTGCAGTGGATGTGTTCAGGCGAAAGGCAGGCGTGCGTCTATACCTACGACTACATCGTCTCGGAAGGCACTCCCCATGCAGCGCGTTTTTGTTGACCTTGCCGGCCCAGGAAAATCGCGTCTGCTGGGGGGGCTCTGTACCTGATCCTGTTCAAGGATGACGCGACACGCATGGGATGGCTATACCCCTCAAGAGCAAGAGCGCCGCCGGGATAACGAGCTCTTCCACCTGGGGCGGACGCGCGCTAGGACACGGGCGATGACGAAGGCGCCGCTTCAAGTGGGGATGCCACGGTGATGATGATGTCACCGTCATCCCCACCGGGGGCCGAGAACCTCAGATCGAGGACGACGAGGGGTCCCCCGGACAACGAGCTTCTCCAACCGGGGCGGACGCGCGCGAGGACGAGGGCGTACACCAGGCGTCTACTGGTACATCGCAGCCAGCTGACCACGCACTTTTTAACCAGCGCCCGCCCAACCAACCCGCCCCTGCTCTGCCAACATGTGACGCGGGACAACTCTCGGAACCCGCGACCTACCAGGAGGCGATGCTCTCGCAATACCATGCGAACTGGTCCCATGCAATGGAGACGAAGATTGCCGGACTCGAGGGAGCTGGGACTTTCGGGGATGCTTAGCAGCAAAAGGGAGGGAACGTGGTATCGGCCAAATGGGTGTTCACTTGGAAGGCAGATGAGCATGGTAAGGTAGTGAAGGCGAAAGCGCGACTAGTGGCGAGAGGATTTAGCCAACGCCCCGGAGTTGATTACTACGAGACTTTTGCCCGCACCCCCGCCGCATCATGCATCCGTATGATGGCTGCGATAGCCTGCGAGTTACAGTTAGATTTATGCCATTTCGATGTACAACAAGCGTTTGTCCAGGCCGAAACTACAGGAACTCGTTTTGATGCGAATGCCACAGGGCTGTGGTGATCTGAGCGGCAAAGTAATGCGCTTGAATCGTAGCCTATACGGCTTGAAACAGGCGTCGAGATCCTGGCATAGACACTTGGTCACCCGCCTGAAGAGTCTTAGTTTTGAACAGAGCCTCGCAGATCCGTGTGCTTTTCGATTTATCGAGGCGGGGTCTGTTTCCATCATTGCTGTGGTTCACGTCGACGACATTTTTGCGGTAGGCCGCAAGGAGAGATGTGATCGTTTCTGCGAGGACCTGAACCGCGTAGTCCCCATTAATAACCTTGGTGAGCTGCGATGGTATGCCGGTTGCCACTATTCCAGAGACAAGGTCGCGGGTCTACTGACAATTTCGCAAAAAATCTTTCGCGGAGAAGACGGTCAAGCAATTTGGCGTGACCACTGGTAGGAACACCCCACTTTCCCCTGATCTTTTCCTGGAGGTGTTTGACGAGGAGGAGCCCACTGGTGAATGGCCGTATCGTGAACTAGTAGGCAGTTTGCTGTGGCTTTCTAACCAGACGAGACCTGATATCTCAAATGCCGTAAGGGCGGTCGCGAGGTATATGCATGCCCCAAACTCAAACACTGGTTGGCTGCGAGAGGGATTTTGGAGTATCTGAAGGTGACGAGTAGCTACGGTATTACTTTCCAGAGGGGCAGTGGATTAGAGTTGGTGGTTTATGCAGACGCAGTCTATGCCCCCGAGACACTAGGAGGAAGTCTGTCTCGGGTGCAGCCGTGATGTGTGGGGGTGCGGCGATTCAATGGATTTCTAGGACGCAGAAGACTTCCACACTCTCCACGAGTGAAGCAGAGTACGTTGCGATGACAGAGGGTTTCAAGGAGGCTCTTTTTCTAAGGTCAGTGTGGCGTTTCCTGTTGCCTGATTTTGGGGATCCGTGCATCCAGGTCTTTGAGGACAACAAGGGTGCGATCCAAATAGCGGTCAACCCTGTGACGAACTCTAACTCGAAGCACATAGATGTCCGCCACCACTTCCTGCGAGAACTTGTCGAAAAGGGAGAGTTTGAAATCACGCATGTGAGGTCGGAATACGAACATGCGGACTTCTTGACGAAACCCTTCCGAAAGACGCTTTCCGTTTCCACAGGAACTTCATCATGAACATGAGCTAATTTGTTTGTTTGTTTTGTTTTGTTTTGTTTTTGAGTAAATTTTTTATGTCTGACGAGGCCGATTTTTGTATCTTTCTGTGATTTGAGGGGAATTCGAGGAAGTTATCACAAATCTCATGAGATTTGAGAAGATAGTTTATGGATTTTATTGAGCTTGGAGGTCATGATATTTTATTGCTGAGATCTGAAGAGTTAATTTTTTGGGCGATTTGACTTCATGCGGTCCTATGATTTGTGATTTATTTTTGGGAGTGAATCCGACATGCCACTATGTACCATTCTGGTTTGAGTTGAGGAGTCGATCGTGATTCATGAGTGGTGCTTTTTATCCCGTTCCGTTGGGGCTGGAAGACTGCTGTACGTAGCAGGAAAGCTGAAATATTTGGAACTACTGTATAACATTATTATACTGAATACGTATCTACGTACGTAACGCGAAATTGAAATCTGTAGTATACTACGGCGACCGCACTAAACTGGGGCGTTATTTCAGAGACGAAATTCTGGGTTTTGGTTGCCATTTGACTGGATTTAGTGTGTCCCTGGAGAGAGGCTATATCGGATTGGTGTTTGATTCAGATGGAGAGAAAAAAAAAGGGAGTACTGCAGTACTATACAAATGATGCAAGGATTCGATTGATTGTTTTCTGAGATTTTGAGGAGTTGCTTTGTGGGCTTTTCTGGGCTTGGCGGGCTTGATCTTTCTGTACAGTCGAGATTTGAGGAGTCGATTTCTGTTTTTTCTCCGATTTATTATTTTTCGGGTTTTGAGCAGCTGTTCTTGTGGTACTATTTTCTGAGATATGAAGATCAAGTTTGTTTCTTTGTGAGATTTGAGACTTTGATATTTGTATTCGTGATATTCTGATTGGAGGCATTGGTGGTCTTGACATATACTTATCTTTGAGTACAATACCTTGGATTTGGATTTTGGGTTGATCGTGGTCTATCATCATGGCATGGTACTTTATCATGAGCGATTTGTGGTGATCCCATTCACCAAGCAGCCAAGTAGAGAGCAGAGGGGCTGTTCGGAGTGCTCACGTACTTGGTGTATGGATTCATGTGTAACGGTATTTGGGAGTTCCATACAGGAAATATGCGTGTTTCTGTGTGGAACGGTCAGCGGGTTGAGACGTATCTTATCCGCAGCTTTCTCACTTCTTCTTCTTGTTCTACTTCTTCTTGTTTGTGTGTGTACATCATGTTCTCCCCCTTTCTTCCTTGTCTTGTGTATTCTAAGCGATAATATATATATACCTGGAGGGGCTTCTACGAACTGACTCAGGCGGCAGGACCAGTGCACTGCCAGTGTTCAATGGCCCGGAAGCGAGACCTACGAAACTTCCTTTCACGTGTAGCTCAAGCGCAATCCGTTTACAAACTGCATGTGTAGATCGGCGGTAGGATGACAGGCGTAATTTGAAAGGTTAGCACATGCCAAATCGTATTATAACACCAATTTCGACACACATGTGGAAACGTCGATATCAGGATACGAAGCACAAGTTAGATCGGATCAACAACGCTTCCTCGAAGCCGTAAATCACGTCGCCTACGCGGCAGAAACCCGGCACGCACATTGGTATAATCTACCATCTGTAAATGAGCGCCATCAAAAAGTATTCGATGTTTTCCCTCGTATAATGGGTACAGTTATTGGGTCCACGATATACCCTATGTAACCTGTCTCGCTGTCTTGCGTTGTTCAAATGTTTCCAAGTGAACTCGTTTGTGGTACTGCTATTGTTTTCCAGGGGTTGTAACTGGCCGATTGCGAGGGCCGGGCGGAGCCGGGCCGGGCCGGGTCAAGAAAAATGAATATATATATTAACAGAGCCAGCATGTAATGGCTGAACCGAGCCGTGGCCCATCCCCTCTAACATTGATGACTCGGGCCGGGGGTACGGTCTAACCGAAATGAAGTTGATAGGCCTAAACGGGCCGCGGTGCATCGAAAAACAACAGTGATACGACGGGCCAGGCCAAATCCCGGGCCGGATCACAGTGCCTCCCCATGACGACCTGAGACGTTTTTTAAAAGGATCCAAGCATGTTTGGCTACGAAGACCGGTGCGGTGTGCCAAACAAAAAATTAACAATAATTTACCGTGAGTGAGCATCTAGCCCGGCTGGAAGAAACCGGGAAATGGGATCAAGTACTCGCGGACGAAAAAGGTACAACTTGAAAATATCGCTCGGCTTTCACAGATGTGATATTGCATGCATCTGCCCTATATTGGTACCTAAGATAGAACTACACGCCAGAGGAAACTCCCAAATAAGCGTAGGCTTCACGCTGCTCTATTATTATGAGTGTTCGCTTTTCCGCAATAATGGTGCTCTGAAGTCGTTCCTCCATGCATGTGCAGAAGCAGGCTTCGTCACCTCCTATCCCCACATCAACCTTACATCAACTTTATGAATAATTTAGCCGAAGCGAAGCTGTGTAGAGGACGACGTTAGGGTCCAGATGCACCCTTGAACGGACGCAACATGTATACTTGTGTATGCGTATTGCAAAGCACCTCAAGACACTTGAAGATGTCCACATATAGAAGGGTCATCAGAAGAAGTACGTCATAAACATCGTATTACCATCGAAGAGAAAATGCCAACTTCAAGTCGTGACGATTTTTTTCCTCGAAGAACATTGAGAGTAGGTGGACAGGCTGCACGCGTCGTATTCCCTGTTTTTTGTCCTGACCCGTGCTTTCCAGATTTGTCGCACTCAATACACCTCCTTATTAGTTGCTAGACGGGGTGCAAAAACATCCCGTCTGGTCTATTTCGCCTGTGGCACGCGCAATTCGCTCTCCGCACTGAATTAGGAATCGAACTTTTGACTTTCAGCTCCTTCAAGGCGCGGCAACGCCTGTCAGGTACCTGATACGTACCAAAATATAACCCCTGCCGTCTCGCGATGCGAACACTTACCAGTAATACTATTCGTATACCCCCGCTGCCATATCATGCCCATTGGTCACGACGTAAAGGCCAAAGCGATGAAACCCTATGCTCCGTCGGTAATCGCCTCGTTGCTCGGGAAGCGGACCGGCAATATGAATATCACACACATGCTGCCTGGCCACGACCATGCACTTTCGTACGTTCCAGTAGTTTCATGAAGCGTTGTGCCTAGTGCACACACCCGCAGATGTTGTATTCACCAGCACTCACAGCGTGTTTTCTGAACGGATCACGCCTGTGGGGACTGGCATCCCTTGTTGGACACAGACCAGCAAGTTATTGGTAGTTTTTCCCCCAAGACGGGAGCGCAGTACCGAAACGGTTGACGGGACACCTTACCGTACCCACAGGACATCTCCAGTCGGTGAATGTTTTTCTCCAATCGTCGTGCAATACAGTGGGTATAGTAGAATATGTTTTGCTCACCCGCCCCCGCCCGAACCACGCTATCACCTTGAATATTTACCCGGTCTTAGCCGCCCCTCCATATCAGCAGAGAGGGTTTGGTGCCACCCACGATCAGAATAAGATCCCGTCAAGCGAACTGGATATTTGCGCACATTCTTCGGCAACGCCTCCGGGTACCACATCTGCATTGCGAGCGATACGTTAACTCGGCCAGTACAAACGACGATTCGCCAGGTAGGTACATTGGAAGTGTTTAGTTGGTGTACTGCCGCTGCACCGCTGGCGGCGGCCAGAATAGCGCTTATGAGTAACCTGGTGTTTTGACAGCTTGTCTCATCGTTTCCGGTGCTACAGTATATATACACAGCAGCAGCACGTACGTAATGTATATTTTTGTATTCTCTTTTTTCCTTTCCCATTCAATACCTTCTCCCTTTTTCCATCTGCTACCCCGGTCGTGACTCAGACCCAGTTTCACAAAGCAACCTCTTTTCCCTCCGCCCCATGACGGTTCGTGCCTCGCGTTATTATCACAAGAAAACCTCGACCCTTTCGTCCCTCTTCGACCCGCATCGAATTGCGCCTACCCGCGCTAACGTCGGTACTCCCATCTAGTGCGTAGTTGAGTCATATTTTCCTTTGTTGGTTACTACATGCAAACGCAAACATCCGATCCACGTGCGGTAGGAACTCCAGGAGCAACTTTTAGTAGCATTCGTAGGTACCGCTAGGCCGCTGGGGCGACAGGTGTCACATGGAATCGACCACCCGAATACCATATACGCTTTACGAGAAACTGAACAGGCGGCACAAGTCACCATGTCCCTACACTGTGCGATAAGTGGCAGGTTGCGCGTGATGGAGGGGCCGCGAACAAATTTCCCTAGTACCCCTCGTGTTTTAGCGCGGGAGGTAGAGGGGCAGCGATGGGCAGCAACAAGAAGCGCTCGCACATGTGCTCTGCATGTGGCACACAAAAGCAAGTTATTGATGGTGGTTCAAGACACCTGCCTGATTTTCAACGTTTTCGCATACTCTTTCTTTCTTCCTGTCCTTACGGAAGGAGTCGTGTGGCGTGGGTGGATGACGAGCCAGCTTCGCTTGTTTCGTCTGGGGCATAGTTGACGAAAGAAGGACGGAGAATGTATACAGGGCAGCAAGGTACCAGACGGCCTAGTATGGAGAACCTGGCTATGCTACTCACACCACAAATTGCTGCGACTACTTGGAGGGTGATTTGTGCATCGGTTTGCCTGTTCTTTTCCTTGAGTCTTTGTCTTATCTGTGTGTAGTGTGTAGCGCTGCTGTTTCTTTAGCTCGTTCTTTCTAAGTGTCGTTCACATCCCCTGCGGGGAGGCACGACAGAGTTTTCTTTACTTTTCCTTTTCCTATTTTTTTTCCTCCAATTGTTTCTTCGCTTTCAATTATTTTTGTTTGTTTGTTTCCTTTTGGTATCTCTTTTTCCTAGAATGTGCATGTCGTTCCTGTCGTATCCGGTATCATCGATGGTACTACGTTGTCTACTCTGCTTACTGAGGGGCAATGTAGTATCTCTGTGTCGTAGTTTTCTGGCCACCGAACTTGTAACTCTTCTAGGATTGCAGAATCGGCACGGACACTGGTTTTGCTGGATGTCGACGCGACGGGTCGAAATAGCGGTTCAATGTGAAGAACACACACAAAGGACCTTGTACACATATTTCCGTACGTTTCTTATATAGTGGTTTGCTGTGTAAATATTGAGCTCTGCACTGAAGCTATGTATCCGAGTTCCATTGTTTTAGCGGCCTATGAAACACGTTTCATGGTGAACAGTATACCTCGCGAACCACAGATACTTGGTATATTTAACCGGTGTTAGACAAAAACCCCAGTAGCATTCACACCAATCGTTTCTAACGGACAGCAAACCTCTAAAACGTTCGGTCTGTTGTATTCCCATCCTGTACACGTATCCCTGTGCGTAAGTTTATTCCGTAGCCCCTACCCCGTAGAACTCTGTTGCGCTCGTGCTTTGACGGGCGCAGAGGCTGGCACCGGTCGGTAAGCGTGTGGGTGGCATTGTCGTCGACGTTCAGTCTTGAACAACGTTGGTGGCGTGAGAATCCGTTCGAGGTTTACGCTGACCAACAGGTGGTGGAGTGTTAAATATGGCGTTCGTCTTTGAGGCGTTCTTCGTGTTAAGGGTGGGTCGACATGTTTGGCTGTAATACGAAAATATTGCCGTTAAAGAAAGGTTTTCGAACATGTGCCTCAGGACTCCGCAGGTAGGGTTCGGGGGGTGTGACTTTTCCACAAGGAATGTTCCCCTCGAAACCAAAATCGAACGCCGGTCCTTAACGTGATGATCACTGCTACCAGGACATTCAGTAGGGAGAGTAATCTTTGCTGACATTGCTGTACCGAAAAAGCAAAAACTACAGTCCACCCGCGTTTTTCTTCCGACGATACGGACGTGAGCAAAACAGAAAAACGTAGTTTTCCACTGATCTAAGCATTATATATATGTTCACTATATTCAGTCATATCCTCAAGCTGTTTGTATATACGTGAAACATAATTCGCCATCTGCTAAGAAGGGGGTCATCACGCTTTGGGCCACAAGAGCCAAATCTCCTTCGCATGCTCACCCGATTCATTTTTGGGTAACTTGTAACCTCTTGATTTTCGTCGAGTATTCGGCCTTTAGGCCACAAAGGCCAAATCTCCTTCGCATATCAAACCGATATATTTTAGGGGAAACTTGTAACCCCTTGATTTTCGTCGAGTATTCGGTCAGGTTCAACAAGTACTCTGCAGCTCGTTTTTTGGTTGGACAAGCGCGGTCACAAAAGGAAGGCCGACAACTATACGTAACAATTACAATCGCCCAATATTTTTTCATGTTTGTGTACAAACCTTGCACTAACCTGTGTTGGTTGCACAAGCCGGCACCATGAATTGTACAGGCTTACTGTGCAGTCGTATTGAGTTGTTCAATAACGTCTTGTGTGCCATAGACGCGTTTTACGACAGAGGTAGCATATTTTCGCCAAAATAATTTCTGAATGTCTGGGTCCCTTAAGCCAAAACCGTCGACATGACATTCTTGTTTCGAAAAATGACGTTTTTTAAATACTCGGGCCATATGACTTTTACTCGGGGTGCAATTTGTTTCGCCTGAAGTCATTTTCGGTTGAGGTATGGAGCTCCTTAATTAAGGAGCGCGAGAAAACTTGGGGTGAACCTCTATCGTAGAACCCCTCCAAACCGTTGTATATATTTTTGACCTGCGTGCGATAATAGTGTTTTTTTGCCCGTAATTTATTTCGCTGCTTGAGGAACCCGATACAATACTGGGGTTAAATTCGCTTATTATCTGGAAAATCAGGGCAAGCGCCAGTCCAAAACTCATTACGAAGTTCTGTTGTGTTGAAGAGATATTTGAGAAAACACCAATATTGTTAGGTCACAACTATTAGAAAACCTGACGGCAACCTATCGTTGTGTTTGAAGTTCACAGAAGAGCGCGTCATAATCGAGGTGCTTCCGCGCACGATATGGTACATACGCCACGACGTAGGTACGAAGTAAGGTTGTGGCTTGGCCGCAACGTCCCGCAATTTTCCTAAATGACCACCTGTGTACAGACACTGCCCCAATCCTGAACCAACCCCCCTATTTCCTTCCGCAAATATCAGGACCGGACATAGACACGCGCATACATAGGGACGACTGGGCGCCGCGATGACGTTGTCCAAGGTTACGCTGATAGGTACACTGAGCGCGCTGGCCGTGACCAGTGTAGTAGGCCAACTATCATGCGTCCAGCTCAACGCCACGGACCTCTCATCGTGTACGTGCTACGGCGCTTCCTTGACTTTCACTATTGAAGGAGAGACGACAGTATCGGCCAACACGGTGAGTGGATCAGTAAGGGAATGTAAGCGTACTATTTTTTGCTGGTACACCTCTTGCTGCCAAGCCCTTCATGGATGGACACTCTTGTACCTGGTGTGCTCTACCCATGTTTTTTTTTTTCCCCGAAAAGTGACATCACGATCTCGGATCACGACAAAAATGTCGACCAAGGATTTTCCACCAATCCAAATTTCCAACCAAAACGATTGACCAATCAGAAAACTGCGGGCACGAAATCCCTTTCTCTCTACTTCTGCACTTTATTGAAAGCCGCGCTCCCACACGCATGATGCACTGGGTTTGCGGGCGGCTTACTGCATGATATAGATGTATCAATATCTTAACAGTATATTAACAATGGCCAGGTCTGTAAATTGTGTTCGTATTTGCTCCTGCCTACAGGCCAGCAAACCTCCCCATCGTTGTCGACGAATTACGTAGTACCCTAGTCTAAGGCTTAGGCTTCGCAGTATTCACAGTGCCCCTGCGTCAAAAGTGTTCAGTCCATCCGTGTACTGGCAATTGTTCACCTCGAAGTGTTCAGTCCATCCCGGTACTGGCAATTCTTCACCTCGAAGTGGATGAGTTCAAGAGCGACGGACGTCGGATCGACGTGCGACCAACGATGGCGCGCCTGGTGCTGTTATGAGTATACGTATACTGCCGCACATACCACAAAAATCAGCACACGTACGCAAGCCACTACACTCCTAGTTGTAGTCGATAATAATGTGATGCATACTTTACGGCCTTCTATTGATTAAACATGCCGAGGTATTGAGGCTGGATGACAATCGACCGGGTAGGCCACGCCCAGCTACACCGCTGTATGTACCACAAAAATTGCTTCTAACAACAGAGAATGTATGCCTGGTACAGAGTGCCTCATCGACATACTTACAGCGACAGTATATTTCGGAATTGTGTATGTACCTGATACGTAACATACTCCGTGAAGCGACATTACGTACGCGGCTCGAATGTACAAAATGAGATGGTATCATCTATAAATATATACAAGGCTTTCCTTCGGAGTAGGTATTCCGTCGTTTCTTGTACAAATACATTTAACTTGGTTGGCTTTGGGCTATGACGCCAATTGCAGTTTTGGTTGGTTTTGGGCTTTGACGCCAATTGCAGTTATATTGCAATTGGGGCAATACCCAAAGCCAACCAAACTAAACGTATTTGTGTAAGAAATGGTGAAGGATGTAATAATCGCGCTTATTTGTGAATGTAATGTGAAACGTAAGATCGGGTGACGCAAGAGTAAGAATGACATTCGTCTAACAATAAGGATAACATCTTTCATCAGTGCGGGGAGAGAGAGGAGTAGTGCATGGCATGTGGATGATATACAACATACATGCTGTTGTTTCAAGGAAGGTTCGAGACAGAGGGGAAAGCAGCAGTGCCGGCGACGACAACGGTTATGGAAATGTTGTATAGTTGCTGGGCGGCCGCGATTTCGATTTAGCCAGCATAGGAGTTTGGATGAGACATGATACGTAAATAGTCTTCCAGGCTGCTGTAGTAACGAGGCGGGAGGCCCAGAATGTGGATCTGTCCGCTGTTGAACCCGTTGGGTATGTGTAGGGAGAAATAATCGTGATTTTGGGAAATGTGGGAACAATTTGTTGCCTCTCATTCGTCCTGGATGGAGACAATCTGCTTGGCGTACTGCTTCGGAATTCCGCGAAGCCCTGGAGCAGGCGAAATGGAAGGGAGTCTTTTTGCGCTTGATGATGATGTCTCCGTCTTTGATGGTGGAGTCCGTCAGGCGGCAGTTGTAGCACTTGCCACCGACCTGATCGAAGTAAACAGGGTGCGCGGGGCGGGAGTGGCGTGCAGGGAATGGCGGGGGAGGGGGAAGGGGGGGGGGGGGGGACAAAGTTCATTGTTTGTACTGCTCTACAGCGGCACAACAGCGGCACGTAATCGCTTGCTATACGACGGCAGCAGCAGCAGCAGAAGCAGCAAGTACATGCGTAAAACGCAGCGGGAAAACGGCCAAAATATTTTTTTAACGTACCAAAACGACCATTTGGGTGCAAAAACGACCAAGAAAAACAGTAATCCGAATACATAAGAACAATCAGTGGATATTGAGCCAGCATTAGCAGTATCAGCCCGCAGCAGCAGCAGCAGCAGCAGTAGCAACGGCTTCGAGCAGTGGTTGCGGCAGCATTAGCAACATTAGCAGCAGCAGAAGCAGCAATGGATCGCCGCAGCGTTGGCAGCAGTAGCGGCATAGCAAATATATGATAAAAAAGAGGAAACAAAGTATGTACCCTGGTATGCCGCCGACCGACCGCAAAAACTACGGAATTTCATTGGCGAAACAAAAATATGTACACACAAATGACCAACATGATGTACAACGCAGCAGTAGCACCACAGCAGCGTAGCAGCGATATGGAAAGAACGAAGCCCAAAACGAGAAAAAGCAGTACGTACGCAAAATGCAGCTGCAAAATGACCAAAATATTTTTTCCAGGTACTCAAACGACCATTTAGGTACAAAAACGATCAAGAAAAACAATAATCCGAGTGCATGCGAACATCCAGTGAATATTGCGGCAGCATTATTATTAGCATTAGCAGCAGCAGCAGCAGCAACAGCAACGGATCGCCGCAACGTTGGCTGCAGCAGCAGCATAGCAACGATGTGAAAAGAAGGAAGAAAAAAACTATGTACCCTGGTCTGCCGCAATCGCAAAACGTACGGTAATTATTGACGATACAGAAATATGTACACACACACGAGTGTAATACACACACAAATCACGTCCAGCATGATGTACGGCAACAACGCAGCAACACCACAAAAAAAATCGTTGACGATAGAGAAATATGTACACACGCACAAGTGTAATAGGCACACAAATCATGTCCAGCATGATGTTACGGGAACAACGCAGCAGCGCCACAAAACGACAAAACGACCAAGAAACACAATTATCCGAGTACATACGAACACTCAATTCAGTGAATATTGCGGCACCACTTAATAACAGCAGCAGCAACAGCAGCAGAAGCAGCAACGGATCGCCACAGCGTTGGCAGCAGCAGCAGCATAGCAACGATATGAATAGAAGGAAGAAAAAAAGTATGTACCCCGAGTCCGTCCGAAAAGTATTTTTGGTACCTCACTAAAGATAGACCCAACCCCGCATGCTGCACGGCAACAACGCAGCAGCAGCATACGAAGTAACAATACGAAAAGAACCAAGCTAAAATACGAGAAAAAGTAGTTCGTACGCAAAATGCAGGAGCAAAACGACCAAAATATTTTTTTTTACGTATAAAAAAAAACATTTGGGTACAAAAATGGCCAACAAAAACAATAATCCGCGTTGGCAGCAGCAACATAGCAACGATATGAAAATAAGGAAGAAGAAAACTATGTACCCTGGTATGCCGCGATCGCAAAACCGACGGAAATTCAGTGACGATACAGAAATATGTACACACACAAGTGCAGCATGATGTAGGGCAACCACGCAGCAGCACCACAGCAGCAGCAAGCAGCAGCATAGCAACGTAGCAACGATAGGAAAAAAAATCAAGCCAAAAACGAGAAAACGCAGTACGTACGCAAAATGCAGGAGCAAAACGACAAAAATATTTTTCACGTATCAAAAGAACAATTTGGGTACAAAAACGACCAATAAAAACAATAATCCGAGTACATACGAACATTCAGCAGTCAGTGGATATTGCGGCAGCATTAGCAGCAGCAGAAGCAGTTACCTGGTACAGCATTAGCAGCAGCAGAAGCTGCAACGAATCGCCGCAGCGTTGGCAGCAGCAGCGTTGGCAGCAGCAGCAGCAGCAGCATAGCAACGATATGAAAATATGGAAGAAAAAAAGCATGATGTACCCTAGTATGCCGCCATCGCGAAACCTACGGAATTTTATTGACGATCCGAAAATATGTACACTTCCAGCATGATGCACGGCAACAACGCAGCAGCACTACAGCAGCAGCTAGTGCACAGCAGCAGCAAGTGCACAGGAGCAGCAGGTGCACAGCAGCAGCACTCATGGCGTGGCGCTGACAGCAGCAGCAGCAGCAGCAGCAGCCGAAAACGAGCAAAGGGGGTACGTAGGGTCACCAAACCATGTACACACAGAAATCGTGTGCACCGAAAATGCACCACAGTAGCAGCAGCACTCATATCGTTCGGTGCGGTGACGGCGACAGCTGAGTCCTCCGTTCCTTCGTTCACGTCCCGCAAACAGTTGTGCATGTGCGCGTTCGCGTGCACTGTGTAAGAGGAGCCGACGCAACGCACGAAGGGGAAAGAACGAGCATGGATGAGTCCAAAAAATAATAAACGCTTTGAGGTAGCAAAAAGGCAATTGAAAACCCCAAAAAAACGTACTGGCAACATACAGCATTCAACAATAGATCCAAGACACTCACCACTGTCAGCAGTCTCGAGGGAGTACGAGACAGTCCCTTCCTTGATCGGGCGAGCACATAACTCGCAGTTGGTTGCCCAATACAGGATGATCCCGCCACCATCGCACATGAGATCCTCGCAGGTGGCGAAGGCCACGTTTTTGCCACCAGGCGCGGAGTTCTTGGGCAAGTAAGTAAGTGCTGGTCCGTGCACCGGTCGCAAACAACAGTCGGCACAAGGTCGGTCTTTGTCGTTGACGCTCTCTTGCCAGAGGGCGAGGACCACGCGCCTCTCGACGAGGGGGAGGTGGGCTTAGGGGGCGTGGAGAAGAGAGAGGCGGGGGTTGCAGCACCAGCAGACAGCAGCAAGCAGCTTGGCCGCCTACAGCTGCATCTAGATGCCGTTCGTCGAAGGCGAGACGCCTCTTCTAGGCGTTGTGCGAAGAGCTGTCTATTGGTTGCAGTTTGCGAAGAAGAAAGAAGAAAGGTTGTTTGGCTGTTTGGCTGTTTGGCTGTTTCAAAGAAGAAGGGCTGTTCGCGAAGAGCTGTCTATCAGTCGGTCTGTCTGCCAAGAGCTAGCAAGTGACAACGACCTCAAAAATCGTAATTATAGGTGTGTCTTCAAGGCTTTCCTTCGGAGTGGGTATTCCGTCGTTTCGTGTACATATAACTGCAATTAATCGGCGACATAGCCCAAAGCCAACCTAATTAAATGTATTTATTTGTGTAAGAAACGGTGAAGGACGTAATAATCGCGTTTATTTATGAATGTAATGTGAAACGTAAGATCGGGTGACGCAAGAGTAAGAACGACATTCGTCTAATAAGAAGAATAACATCTTTCATCAGTGTGGGAAGAGAGTGGAGTAGTGCTCGGCATGTGGATGATATACAACATACAGGCTGTTAGTTTGGGACAGGAGAGAAAGCAGCAGTGCCGGCAACGACAACGGTTATGGAAATGTTGTATAGTTGCTGGGCGGCCGCGATTTCGATGTAGCCAGCATAGGAGTTTGGATGAGACATGATATGTAAATAGTTTTCGAGGATGCTGTAGTAACGAGGCGGGAGGCCCAGAAAGTGGATATGTTCGCTGTTGAACCCGTTGGATATGTGTAGGAAGAAATAATCGTGATTTTGGGAAATGTGGGAAACAATTTGTTTCCTTTCGTTCGTCCTGGATGACGACAATCTGCTTGGCGTACTGCTTCGGAATTCCGCGAAGCCCTGGAGCAGGCGAAATGGAAGGGAGTCTTTTGGCTCTTGATAATTATGTCTCCGTCTTTGATGGTGGAGTCCGTCAGGCGGCAGTTGTAGGACTTGCCACGGACCTGGTCGAAGTAAACATATAGGGTGGCGTGCGCGGGGCGGGAGTGGCGTGCAGAAAAAATACCAAGAAAGCCAACTTTTTTTTTTTCGTTTCTGGGGTGGGAATAGCGGGGGGTTTTCACCTATTTCCGCCGTTCTCGGTGGGGTAAGGTGGGGGGGGGGGTGGTGCTTTGTGGTGACTTCTACCCATCCTAGGCAGATCTTTTTCATTTTATTTGTACGAAAATACTACTCTCTACAGCGGCACAACAGCAGTACGTAATCGCTTGCTATACGACGGCAGCAGCAGCAGCAGAAGCAGAAGCAGCAAGTACGTAATTTCATTGACGATACAGAAAATATGTGCACACACAAGTGTAGTACAGTACACACACAAATCACGTCCAGCATGATGTACGGCAACAACGCAACAGCACCACAAAAAAAATCATTGACGATACAGAAATATGTACACACGCACAAGTTTAAGTGTAATAATAGACACATAAATCATGTCCAGCATGATGTACGGCAACAACGCAGCAGCGCCACAAAACGACCAGGAAACACAATTATCCGAGTACATAAAAACATCCAGTGAATGTTGCGGCAGCACTAAAAGCAGAGCAGCAGCAGCAGCAGAAGCAGCAACGGATCGCCACAGCGTTGGCAGCAGCAGCATAGCATCGATATGAAAAGAAGGGAGAAAAAAAGTATGTACCCCGAGGCCGTCCGAAAAGTATTTTTGGTACCTCACTATAGACCCACCTCCGCATGCTGTACGGCAACAACGCAGCAGCAGCATAGCAACAATACGAAATACGAGAAAAAGTAGTACGTACGCAAAATGCAGGAGCAAAACGACCAAAATATTTTTTTTACGTATCAAAAAAACCATTTGGGTACAAAAATGGCCAATAAAAACAATAATCCGCGTTGGCAGCAGCGGCATAGGAACGATATGAAAATAAGGAAGAAAAAAAGTATGTACCCTGGTATGCCGCAATCGCAAAACCTACGGAATTTCATTGACGATACCGAAATATGTACACACACAAGTGCAGCATGATGTACGGCAACAACGCAGCAGCACCACAGCAGCAGCATAGCAACGATATATATGAAAATAACCAAGCCAAAAACGAGAAATTGCAGTACGTACGCAAAATGCAGGAGCAAAACGACAAAAAATATATTTTCACGTATCAAAAGGAACCATTTTGGGTACAAAAACGACCAAGAAAAACAGTAATCCGAGTACATACGAACATTCAGTGGATATTGCGGCAGCACATTAACAGCAGCAGCAGCAGAAGCAGCTACAGCATTAGCAGCAGCAGAAGCTGCAACGAATCGCCGCAGCGTTGGCAGCAGCGTTGGCAGCAGCAGCAGCAGCAGCAGCAGCAGCAGCAGCAGCAGCAGCATAGCAACGATATGAAAATAAGGAAGAAAAAAAGCATGTACCTTGGTATGCCGCCATCGCAAAACCTACGGAATTGACGATCCGAAAATATGTACGCTTCCAGCATGATGCACGGCAACAACGCAGCAGCACTACATACAGCAGCAGCAAGTGCACAGCTCATGGCGTGGCGCTGACAGCAGCAGCAGCAGCACCGGCAGCCAAAAACGAGCAAAATGAGCATGTGGGGTCACCCAAACATGTACACACAGAAATCGTGTGCATGCACCGAAAATGCACCACAGTAGCAGTAGTAGCACTCACGTCGTTCGGTGCAGCGGTGACGGCGACAGCTGAATCCTCCGTTCCTTCGTTCACGTCCCGCAAACAGTTGTGCATGTGCGCGTTCGCGTGCACTGTGTGTAAGAGGAGCCGACGCAACGCACGAAGGGGAAAGAACGAGCATGGATGAGTAAAAAAAATTAATAAACGCTTTGACGTAAGTTTGGTATGCAAAAAGGCTATTGAAAACCCCCAAAAAACGTACTGGCAACATACAGCATGCACAATAGACATAAGACACTCACCACTGTCAGCAGTCTCGAGGGAGTACGAGACAGTCCCTTCCCTGATCGGGCGAGCATAGAACTCGCAGTCGGTTGCCCTGTCAGGATGATCCCGCCACCACGCACGTGAGATCCTTGCAGGTGGCGAAGGCCACGTTTTTGCCACCAGGCGCGGAGTTCTTGACCAAGTGCTGGTCCGTGCACTGGTCGCAAACAACAGCCGGCACCAGGTCGGTCTTTGTCGTTGCCGCTCTCTTGCCAGAGGGCGAGGACCACGCGCCTCTCGACGAGGGGGAGGTGAGCTTAGGGGGCGTGGAGAAGGGCGAGGCGGGGGTTGCAGCACCAGCAGGTTCGCCACCGACAGCAGCAGCTTGGCCGCCGACAGCTGCACCTACCCATGCCGTTCGTCGAAGGCGAGACGCCTCTTTTAGGCGCCGTGCGAAGAGCTGTCTATTGGTTGGCAGTTTGCGGAAGAAGAAAGAAGAAAGGTTGTTTGGCTGTTTGGCGAGGAAGAAAGAAGAAAGAAAGGTTGTTTGGCTGTTCGGCTGTTTCAAAGAAGAAGGGCTGTTTGCGAAGAGCTGTCTATCAGTCGGTCTGTCTGCGAAGAGCTAGCAAGTGACAACGACCTCAAAAATCGTAATTATAGTTGTATTTATACGCTTGCTCTCTTTTTCTTCATTTGCCGAAACAAGAAGTCTTCACGAAACAATAAATTCCCACGATCTAACGTACCCAGGTAACTACCGTCAGCGACAAAGTAATCCCTACGAGCAAACGTACCTGTTATGGGTACTATTAAGGGGGGCCATAGTAAATAGAACCAAGTAAAAATAGATAAATATGTTGGTTTTTATCGATACCATAGGTCTTATTAACTATGGACCCCCGTAATAGTAAAACATACGGTATACAATAACACGGTATACAATAGCTGCAGGCAAAATCTTGCGGTGGCTGGCGCACACGTTTCGCCGACAACTGCACGCAGCGCACCATTCCCCGGACCCTATGCGTAGTTTGCCGCACATGCATCTTTGGACTGGTTCTGCACCAACCATTTTTCGCCTCAAGGCAGTATTTGTCTGTGGTATTTGTTAGTGGTTTGGTTCCATCCTGCCAAGTATCTTGGCCCTCTTTCCCCCCCCCCTACTACTCCGTTTCGAAAATGGTCCCGATGTCAATGATAAATGACTAAGGCAAGCAACACATGAGTACGCCCCATCCCATCCTCTACTTTAAGTTGGAACTCAGACCCGGGGTCATATCGCAGACTCTTCTCCCACGTCGCTGCTGTACGTTGAGTGCCCTGCTTTTTTATTGCGAGAAGGGTTCAGCACATTCTTCCCTCGTCGACTCACCGGCCAGAAAAATAATATTAATAGGCGCTCTCGACAGTTGGTTTCGTTTCGAGATTAATAAATCGATGCGGCGAACTGAATCGTTGACACGAAGTTTACGTATAGTGGACCACCGGCGACGTATACTGTGGTGGGGGCTCCGAGTAGCACCTAAACTTTCGGAGGCTCTGATCGTCATTTCCCCATTTAGGACCTCTATACATTGTTTGACAATTTCACATAGTTGCTAGGACCTACGGTAACACATAAAAACCTACCAGTATAGATTTATTCATTTGTGCTAACAATATTTGGTCCTTTTACTATGGTCTCCCGTTGTATTCCGGAGGAACATGGCAATCAGGGCTAAATATGGTTTGTAAAAATAGAGTGTTTGCGATAGAGGTAAAAAAAAAAAAAACTTTACTTCCGCTAAAAAAAAGTGAATTTCCTTCCCTTCCTGATTTCGGTGTGTTTGCGAGTGAGGTAAATCAAATCCTGCAGGCGACGCCTCCGAAAATAAGAAGGGAAGTGGGGAGGTGAGGCAACGCGGCAAAAAAAAAAGAACGAACGCTGTGAACAAAAAAAAACAGCGTGCGAGTAGCAACGGCAGCCCAACAACGTTTCGGCGGCACAGTTGACCGCGAAGCCACCACAGCCATCCCACGACCACAAGCAGCAATAGCAGCTAGCTGGCGCTAGACGCAGCTAGGGGCAGCGCGAGCAACAAAAACAAACAGCGTCAGCACCAGCACCAGCACCAGCAAGCACCAGCACCAACCAGCTTCCATTTTTGGATTGCTACTGTTGCTGCTGCTGCTGCTGCTGCTGCTGCGCTCGGCCTACGCACGCCACAGCGCCGGCGCGCTCCGCTCCGCCGCCGCCGTCGCCGCCGCCGCTGCCGCTGCTGCCGCTGCTGCCGCTGCTGCTGCTGCTGCTGCTGCTGCAGCCGTAGTATGGTGAAATCGAAATGATACACGAGCTGTCATGCTGTCGCGCTCTCTACGAGCACGAGTACGAGTACGAGTGTGAATACAGTACGAGTCCTTTTTTGGGACGACGCGTCCTCCACGTCGTCACCAAGCGGGCGAAAGCGTGTACCGTAGCAGCGGCGGCGACCCGCTGGCACGATCCAACGCCGCTCGTGCGCGCTATACTCAAGCTACACCTCTCGAGCCTCTGTGCTCCCAGCGGTTGTCGTGATGTGTACGGGTAGCAGCATGGTGGCATGGAAGATGCTCGGTGTTTTGATCCTTGGAGATTTGAGTTGCGTTCTGCGTCGGGATAATGCTCGGTGCGTGTAGGCCAATGAAACAGAGAGCCAAAAGTTACCGTAACTTTCGCTGAAATCCTTACTTCGCTGAAGTCTTTTCCGGCCGTTTTTTCAGAAATTTACCTCAAAAATTTACCTCGGGAGAATTTTTATAGAAGTAAAAGTAAAAAAAAAAAAATCGCAAACACTCCAATAGTAGAACATAAACGTTTTGTGTCTATTGCAGGTCCTGATAAATAGGGTCCGCCGGAATACTACACTAGTATCGCTAGTACTACTATGAATACCATTAGTACTATTACTATTAATACTACGAACACCGTTATTACATCGATTCGGCCGTCTTACCTGATCGCCCATAAGGTTCTGGTCGAAATTATTATGATCGCTTGGTATTTATTTAAGTTGTTAAACGGTTTTCTTATATTTACGCCTAGAGTAGTTTTCTTTTGCCAAGTACCAAAGCATCCTGATTGGGTGCTCCCATAAGGCTCTCACAAGGTTTGGCCAATTAGCAGGACTATTCGCGCGGCGAGATCAATATGCGCGGCGCGATTAGGCTGGCATGCTGCATGCTGCCGCCATCCTCTGCCTGTGAGCCTGAAACAAGGCGCGGGTACGATACAAACTCAGATGCTTGCAGCAACTCAAAGGTGAAGAGGCGCTGGGCAAGCTGCTGGTGGTGGAGGTGCTTCTTCGCATTGTGGGTATTCAGCTGGTGGTGCTGGGCCTGCACGGCAAAGGGGGAGGCTTCTATGTGGCAGGTGCGCGTGTATGTTGTCGTGTTGTGTCACTGCTGCTTGTGTGCTCCCTGGCGATACGAGTAATCTAACACCTACGAGGGTCGCCTGCTGGTACGGAAATTTTATACCTGGTACCTAAAAGAGTACTGCACCACAACAAAACTGTACCGTAGGTACTATGAATACTGCTGCTGTTGTATACTCGTACCTACCTGCTGTCCGAGCACCACAGGAGTCCCTCCAGCAGATCTCTAATACTGCTTGTGCCGTACGGGCTTCACAAGGGCATCTGTGCTCGTACCGTCTACCACAACAGCAGCAGTTGTCTGAATTTTTCACGCCTCCCGTACTGACTGCACGTATATACCAGTACCAGTGTGCGCAGGAGAGGTACTGCTGCTTTATCAGGTACTGACTGCTGTAAGAGAATGTTGCCTACGAGGGAGGCACCTGTTTGGTGCGTCACAACTTGCACGGCTGCCGTGTGCCGGTCGCAACCTGCGCAGCAATCCCTCCAGTAGATAGCTGTCGCCTGTGCCCCACGAGCTCTCTCTACACTTTACCTACCATTACACAAGGCAGCAGCCGTGGTCTGCATTGTTTTTCTATGGTTGGGAGATGCGTTTTTATGAAGAAAGCGCAGAGGAATTCGAGTCGGTGGAGCAGGCCTTCCGCCACAAGGTCAGGAGTCAAGACCATGTAGACCGACAAACGAGTGGGAGTGGCATCGCTTCTTTCCTACCAGGGTACCTACCGAAGGTTAGCTTCAACGGTATACGTGAAATTCACGTCGGGTGCGAGACTCCATCCCATTTAAGTTCGTCGAGTGCCGTGTTGCCAAGTGAATATACAGCCGCAACGTGGCGAGGATTTTGACTGGGTTTCCCGTCAAGTAAGTTGTCACTGCTGTTCCGCACAACATATGACGTTGTCACTGCTGTTTTGTCCTATTCTTGTTCGTTGCCACCTCTATCAGGATGATCCCGTCATCATGAGCATGATGAGATCTTCTTCTGAGATATAATAGCATCGGCGGCCCATTTGGTGGGTCAATCTGGTTGAAGACCCAGCAACCTTTGCTGAGGGACGAAGCGAGGAAGGCTGCACGTGAAGGCTGACTGACAGACTGATTCCGATGGCCTGCCAATATAGTATCCAGGCAAGGGAGTATTTTGCGCTGGCTTTCTAATGTATCAGCGTGCTTGCAGTACAAATGGTGCAGAAGGGTGTATATGCATCTGCTCGCATGCAGGGAGATTCTATGGCCACTCTTGATCACACCACGATCTTGATATTGCTGACGTAGGGAGTGGGGGGGGTGTACTGTTACGGGGGACCATAGTAAATAGGACCAAATATTGTGAGTAAAAACAGCGAAATATATAGGTTTTTTGTGTACGGTAGGTCCTATTTAATATGGTCCCTCGTAATAAATATCATGAATGGTCGTAGCCGTACGACCATAGACCCTCGCACCCCTATCATGCAGGGACGGAACACAACTTTCAAGGGGGGACTATGAGCAGCTGGTGCACGGGGCCATGCAGGAATAGTTTGATCGAGTGCTGGATATGGTGCCACTGACTTAATCAGTGTTTTTGTTCCGACATTGACACGCAATATTTGCTATGGCCTGAATAAGTTGTACTCGCCCGTGTGAAGTAATCGTCTTCGCACTGTTGGGCAACGCGAAGTATCCGAACTGGATTTCCACAATATCTAACTGTGACGTTGGGGCCCAATCCAGTTATCGTAGCAGGATGCCAAACGCGCGGGAGGTATTGGCTGTCAAGCGTGCGGGAGGTAATGAAGAATTATGTCGCGATACAATCAATGCTACTACGCAGTCCTGGAGGTTGATGCATACCCCTCGAGCAGGTCTGTTTCGCTTCCGATTTGTTCGAGTCGCCTGCCGCCCTAGTAAAACATACCGGCCACCCCTCTAAGCCCAGCACCACTTTAATGGCGCTCGTCGTACCGACGGAGCTCTGTACACTTTCCTCATCCGTCATTGAGGTGTACGATGTCGTCGCCGATAAGGAAGCCGAAAAATATTGCGGTGGTCCCCTCGACAATGAGCAACAAGGCCGGCCACCTTGAGGCATACTGTTAAAGCATCGAACGAAACCTATCCCGTTTTCTTCAGTTCTGGTTGCTCGAGCGAGGCCCTATCCCGTTCTGGTAATGTATTTACATTTTTTGGGCTAGCATGACACGTGCTACCCACATCCCGCGCCCCACGGGTGATGACGCAGGCATCAGCAGGGAAGCGCTAAGGCCCGTTCGAGAGAAATATGAGCCCATCAGGACAAGCTGCGCGCTCCCGTGGATAGTGGAGGTCCTGCAGGCGCCACGCGTGGTATCGACGACGAACTTCAGTTTAAACAGATAGTATGCAGAACATCAAGCTGTTCGAGACTAGGAGACACAAGAGTATTGCTGTGCAGTCATCAATGACATCGGTGTCTTGGCACGTTTGCCCGCACATCGTATCAACTGGATATTATATAACAGTGGGGGCATAAAAATAACATCAGAATCAGTAGTTTGGATCACAAGGTGGGAGGGCACATTCACTGCTGTGTACCAGACGAGCGTTGTCGCGACTTAAGACAGTCGTCGGAGAAGAACGTCATTTGTAAATTCAGTCGGCAGTGCGAGTTGGATGCGCCTGAGACGAAATACATCAGGCGGGCTTCAATTCTGGCCGGTCGCTCAAGCAATAGTAGTGTGTGTCAAGTGCAGGCAATTAGGATAGTACTACTCAGATCAAACTATATGATGTACGACGCGTGCAACGTGTACATTGACTCCTAATGTTTCAAGCAGATATCATACCTGGTAGGTTTTAACCGACCTTATTTTACCCCTTTGAGAACAAGATAATGATGGTATTTTCTTGTGTTGCGCATTCTTCCAATCAACGTTTTCACGTGTCTTGGTTGTTTCGCACGAATTGTAGGTATACTCTCATGCAATTACACCCGACACTTTCGGTCGGTGCACAGCGTCCAAGAGCGGGGTGCGCTTGAGCTATATGTGAAGAGCATTGTTTTGTTTGTATGCTTCGGGGGGCTGTGGGAGCGGTGATCAACGCAGACTGCTTCTGCGCGGTTCAACCAAATAGAATTCACGACTGCTACTGTCGAGGGGCAAACCATTAAGAATGTTAAAACATGATATCACATTATGGGACAAAGAAATTACTCGATATTGTCAATATGTACCACGTACAAGAGAAGATGCGCATCTTGTGTTTATATCTTACATAGCCTTCCACCTGCACGTACTCGTTTATGCTTCATTCCACTCGGTCGGCAAAGCTGCTCACTCACGGTGAGTGTGCTCGTGATGTTGTCACATCAAACATCGCCCAATTTCAAATTCCAAGAAGAAAGGGAAGAAGACCTATCTATCTATACAGGCAGAGCGAAATAAGAAAGAGAGAGTGAACAGCATCTCTGCTGTATGCGAGTATAAATGGCCCCCAAAGCTTCATTGTAGGCAAGTACTGCAGCAGTATTATAGAGAAAAATGAGGCAAGGCTGCACATGCGGTATGGAGGCCTAGTGCGCTCGTAAGAAAAAATAACGGAAACAAAACTAAATCCTGCTGCTTTCAAAACACACCAGTGCCACGGCAAATGCGAGCGCAACTCGAGATGTCCTGCAACGAGACAAGTCCAACGCGCTAGCTCCAGATGGCCCGCTTCTGCAGATACCGGGGTTGTGGAAATCGGTAACGTGCAGCTCTCGCAATCGGTAGTGCAAAAACACGACTATTTCATGAAGACACTCGTAAAATGTTGGGAGCCTGTACACACCGCGTTTTTTTGTTTGATTTTTGGCGCTTCGCGCCAAATGAGTTTATTTGCCCATAGGAGGTAAGACCATGAAAATGCGGCCAAATAATTATGTTGACACAACTACTAGACTATAGTACGGTATGGATATTACTTTTAGTGGTGATCCTCTGAAATACCAGACGACTAGTGTACTACTTTCACTGCGACTACTGCTATTTATAATATTCCTAGTCTCAGCCCCTCACCCAAAAACATTTTTTTTTTATGAAGTCAAAGCGCCACCCGATGAAAAATTTATACACGTTTTCGTAGGCATATCACGAACATCCGCAGCGAAGGTGTACTTGGTATGATTAGTGGTATTCGACGAATTGTGTCAGTTTTTTCATTCTGAGTTAAGTATGCCCTGCATGTATCTCTTACTCTTACCCCCCACCCCCTACCCCTACCTACATAATTGAAAACCCTTCATATAAAACAGTAGGTACCTTGCTGTATATTCTATCCCGCTTGGATAAAGTGCTGTGACGAAACTGTTCCGTTTTTTTAAGCAGTACCACCAGGTACCCGGGTATGAAATACGTAGTTTTTCTCCGTAAATTAAAATGTTGGCTCAATTCATGCATTTCTTAAATTATTCCCTTTGATACCCCCGAGCTAGTGGCCGAAACAACAACGGCCTTGGGGTTTTTGAAAACCGTCCGCAAACTGCAGGAGGACCGGACGGCACGGGAAGAATCATGTCATCACTCCTGCGACGTGCGACCCCTTGCATCATAACTCGGACACCGTTCAGTAAAATTCCCCAGTCACACGGTGGCATTTGCGCTGTAACGGTCTCGTCTGCCACCGCCACGTTTCCCGTCTGAGGTCGCAAGAGGGATCACCCACCCACAACATTAATGCTTGCAAATCAATGTATCAGGTCCACATGATTGTGCCGCCGCATCGCTGGAGTTCCGTGTCCTGTCCGCGCTCCGATACCCCTTTCTCGACGCGAGGCGCACCTTTCGTTTGGGTCGTAGTACTCGTATACTACAGTAGCACGGCTCAGTGCTCATACTACGGTACCATAGACTCGTAGTATTTGTGACAACAGCAGTGCATGAAGATAGTAGCTTTCCCTCACTGCGTACGTGGAGTCCCAGCGCCATATATGTGTTTTGCAGGAAACGCGGTGGCCCCATGTCTTGGTTTCCTAGTAGAGAGAAAGTAAACGTGGCAGCGGCAGCGGCGACGAGCACACCATGGGTAGTCCGAATGAATATTTTGGATGTTACACCTGTTTTTTCTGCAGAGCAGCTGTTGGGGGGCGATACAAGATCATCGGGTTCGCCCCCCTACCGGCTGTCTAGTGTTTTCACTGCTGTGTAATTAGACTATGTCGAAGGTATACCTAACTTTTTTCATGTGAACATCCAAAAAATTCCGGAAACCCCTTGGCAGTACGGTCGCTTTTGCGGCCTCGTCAGTTTGTACCGTCCCTTCATACATCACCCGTTGCGAGCATACGCAGACATGCGGTGGGCATCTGCCCCCCGCGGTTAAGGCCGCTTGTATATAGCACGGTGTGCCTAGGAGGTGGGAAGAAATTTAGGTCATGCAGTGTTTAAAAAAATTAATAATTCATTTCACACCATTACTCAAGTCACAAAACAGTTGATTTCTACCCACAGCCAATTTAGACATATTTTTTTGCAACCTATCTATGTGGTATACGCACTTGCGTCTCCACGAAGCATATGCAATCCGAGTCCTCTGTGCGCTTCGAAGCCCCTTTCTCGACGAGAGGTAAGTCGTTTCGGTATGACATTCCCGTACATTTTCCGCCGGTCTCGACTTGACCAAGAGGGGGCTGCCTAGTGTCCTCCTCGAGCGCTCGTGCGGGCGGCGTAAGCGTGGGTGTATGCCAAAATATGAAGACGCCGATATGTATGCCCGCTTCCTTTTGCCGTTTCAAAGAATGAATATAGTATCACTTGGTCGAGTGGCGAAACGAGCACAGGAGGGCTCGCCCTTTGCATCGAGCGCAACGCGAACGGCCTCCCAGAGGCAGAGAGGAAGGAATGCATGAATCCAGTCGAATAGTGTTGGTCTCGGAGAAGTTGCAAGCGTTCTACGTACGAGGGAATAGTGAAGAGATATGTCGTTGGCTTTTATGTGAGGGGGAGTTCATTTGCCCTTTGAAGGCTTTCATGTAACCGCTTTCGTACATGGCATTATAGGCGACAACAATTACAAACTACTGCTGATTTGGGCCGTAAGGAGCCGTCGGAGCAGCGGTAGCAGTGTGTAGACATAGTGCAGCAGCACGGTCGCAATAGTAGAACAGTGGTTCAAAGAATTACAAGGTTTTCTAAGCCCGGCAGTCTATACAGGTGCGACAACCAATACTAACTTCTTCGACATCAACGTTTCACTATTTACGGTCCTTCCCAGCTTTGACTCACGCGCGGACAACAAAGGGTCAACTTAAAACTGCGCTCATCGTTAAATACAAACGAGTGCGATGGATTCTGAGGATTGTTTTGGTTCGGGGAAGATTTGCGAACCCAGTGCAAAAACATACTTCGTATTAATCGATCGGAAGGACAATCAACAGAGAGAGTCGCTTACAAGGCGAGTTCCGCGTGCTTTTGTAAGTCAGTTTCAACGCGAGCCCCGTCTCCCCTTGGTTGGATGGAAGATGTGAAAGTGATATATTCTTCGTTCATGTCGTCTTGAGTTTTTTAACCGCGTTAGCTAAAAACGCGAACACGGTAAAAACAACAGACGCTTCGTTTACAATTTTTTCTCAGGATGTTGGTACAAATGCCCGGACGGCTCATACAAGGTCGATCAGAATACGTCGCTGGTTGTGCGTTCAACACGTTTTCTAATGTCGAGCGCCTGGCGAAACGTTCAGCAGAGTAGTTACATACCACCGGGACATACTACGCGGAGCGGCCCCTGGCACTAGCCCGTCGCGGCGAAGCCCCCCTCGTATATTCTATGACACATTACCAGTTGATTTAGGAATATGTGTTGGGTTAACCTGCCCTGATACTCGAAAATGGCTTTTCCAAATTGATTTCCCCTGTCGTAGCACTGGCCGACCGGGAATGTAGGTGAGTATTAAAATTGGTTCCCATTCGAGTCAGGGGAAAGAAAACATGTTTGGGGTATCGTTTCGCCGCAAACAAAACAATTTGAGTTACCTTTTGCCGTGCTGGTTGGCGCGTTTCTGCCGAAACAACAGTTGTCGGATAATAAAAAAAATCATGTGTTTTCGCTTTTCAGTAGAAACGTTCGACGTTTTGCTCCGTCGTTTGGGACGAAACAGGGCTCAAACATATGGACAAGACAGAGGAAAATTTGAAGATTTCAACGATGCTTATGTCGGTACGAGTGGAGCACTTCGTGCGATCATCACTTTGAGAGTGTTGATGTTAGCCACGTTTCAGTTCATTAACAACCAGCACGACGCACGCGTACCAAGGGGAGGGTAAACGCTGCTAGTGCAATGGACATTTTTAGTATGGTAATGGAAACATATCAAAATTAGGCTTCGGGAAGGGCCTACGCGGGCAGTACCCCCCCGGGTGCATCCGCCTCCGCTTCCGTTGTGGGAGTGCCATACGCGCTTCGGTTCATGGTGCGCGGCCCGGCCGTCAATATAGGAATACCTGGTGTTGTGTTCTAATGTTTTATCACAGCATGCATTCTACCCTTACGTGGCACGTATATCCCCCTTTGATGACAGAGCTACCTCGCCCTGCGTGCAACCGGGCAGCCCGGGGACACTCGTTTCGCGATTCGGCACCGTAGTACTAAAGATCTACTGTTAGTCTTGCCGAAATGTGAAGTCCCGACGTGTTAACATGTTTAAATCCTCTTCTTCAGGATATCTCCCGACCCTCTCTGCTCTAGACGACACCACAATATTGATACGCGGATCAGGGTGCCCCTCTCCTCCTGTGACTCTCTGGCGACACCCGCGCCAGCAACAACCCGCGTGGCCCGCTCGCTCTCCTGTAGCTACCACGGGAACGCTTCACTCCCTGGGTGCTCGTACGATCCTGGCTCTACGTGGCACAGTTATAGCAATTGCTCATATCTCGCCGCATCCAACCCTACACTTTCAGAACCGTCGGCGACACGAGCGCGGGCCCGCGCAGAACGCAGAAACTGTTGTCACATTGTGTACGCCCCAACACCATCATCCACGGTCAAAAGACGGAATGAAAATGTCTCGTTCCGGTGCAGCCGCGAGGGTACACTGTACACTAAAATCACACCAAACTCCCGTACGTGAAATACATACAACGACACACAACCACACCAGAATCAACGCCAATACAACTTAATACTCTCATGCTATCTGTACAAATCGCCGAGCACTCGCAATATCAAACCACGGAACCCCTTTGATAATAACCCAGTATTCGGCGTACAAAATGTTTACCATGTTTCCTGTATCCCAGTACTCCCTCTATATTGCCTCAAACATACATACCCGGTACTGTGTGTCATCCAGTACAAGCAGTATTGAACATCAAATATTCTGCCAAAAGCCCAGAGATCGCAGTTTAGGACCTTAAACGTCTTGCGTATCACCCACTACTCCCAGTAATGCACCCCGCAAAGTACCAAGTATGCCAACATCCATACTTTACAGCACCTGAATACTATACTGTATGCAGTCATGACCCGCCAAGAAGGAACGCCTAATCTGGGCAAATCTTGCCATCTTAGTTCTGACACAATCCTTGGAACGCCTTCAAAAACGTCTATCACATGGCATTTAGTGTGGCAGTCGACGCTGAGCATACTTAAGGAGTATTGGGTTCTTAATCGTTCCAACAAAGGTGAGTCTTATGTTCAAACTGGGCTCCTCCTTTCTCCTTGGAATATGCTGTAAACACCACTGCCTCCGGCGTGCGTCTTCATAAACACTGTACTGGTACAGGGTGTACTGCTTCAACGTACCTACGTATTTTATAGATGTATTCGGTACATTACTACTGTCGTTGTAAGCTTTCGATGCATTTATAGCAGCACGGCAGCACATCTTGATCAGGAATCGGGCAATAAATTAACGCCAGCAATGAAATAAAATGGCCTGCGTCAACCTCTGCCCTGGCAGGTCAACCTCGCTATCATTCTAGACGGGTCAGGCAGCATCGACGACAATGGATTTCAGCTGGAGCGAGGCTTCGCTGAGGATGCCGTCAATGCGTTCTCCGCTCGAAACCTGTTTGATAATGGGGGAATGGCCTCTTACGTGCAGTACTCAGGTGGACTTGTGTCATCCGGAATGTTCAACAGCTCCGACAAGTTTCGCGACTTTGCAACTGCCGACCAGGAATCCAGTGGAGGTACGATGACGTCCGTCGGCATTAAGGAAGGCACCCGGCTCCTAGGCATCAACCCTGCTAGTGCATCGTTCATGATCGTGATCACCGACGGACTAAGCGACAGCGTCAACAACACTTTAGCAGCAGCAGACGCAGCCAGGGCTGAGGGCATAACCGTGTTTGCTGTGGGAGTGGGTGAGGCTGAGGCGTCGAATGGCCGTAGCCGTCGCGAGCCGCTTGTGTGCGGAAATGTGTAGATGTCCTTATATTTGCGCCTGCGAGTACTATTTAGTGACATCCTTAGTCTTTGTATTCATAAATTAGGCAAGCTCAAGTGTTTGCCGGCTAAATCTGAGCTCTGATCACTCCAGACCGTCGAATTGCCCGCGCTCGAAAATCGTGTGCACAAAATCTAAACGACAATCGGTTGTCACGGTGTAGGTAAAATCTGGCGCTACAAGGAAACCCAAAGCTCCCGCATCGAGAATTGTGCTTGTAGTTCGTTTCACGCAAAACATTGAGACATGACCAAGCATTACAACCTCGTGGGCAAAACTAAAAAATCCATCGCGCACGTATCGACGTATTGCTTTACTACTGCCACCCAAGGCACGATGTATTATTTTTCTTCGAAATCTTGGCCCGCGCACACAGAATCGACAATACTTCGCTAACGTTATACTCTCTGATCACACGCCCCGACAGTTTTCAAACGAAAGATGGACATCTGGAACGTAGCCCTTTTTGTCTGTCTGTCTCCCGCTGCAGGGCCTGCGACTGGCGACGCTGAACTTGAAGGGATCGGGGGTGGCAAAGAGAACGTCTTCAACGTCGAAGAATTCGATCTCCTTGACGGTAAGCCAGACCACAACAGGGACAACTCGGAAAAAACATGCTTCGATAGGGGTGCACCTACTTTTGCCTACTGTGGGTGCTTGCTCATGGAGTTCCATACCTCACCCAAACGCGCAAGGGTGTTAGGTATACAATGATAATCCCATGTAAACCGATTCAAAAAAGGCGTTTGAACGATATTGGCAAGTCGTCAGTGAAGTTAATTAAGCTAGGGAGGAATATCCTGGCACCGCAAACATAGCGTACCATTAGTATCGTTGCACGCATCGTTTGAAAACGGATGGGTCATCTACCGGCCTTGAGTTGTCCTCGTCGGCGAGACGACAACCACTCGACCAAAGAACTACAGTACCGTGGAGCCACTTCATACAGGCTGCTGCGCAAACGTAAGGTTTACGTACTCCCACATGCGCCTTCCTAGACAATCGGACGCGTACCTTGGTGTATCCTATGTACTAAGTATAGGTCTCAACGCTCTTCTTGAGGACTTCTTCCTGCACGTGCCCTTTTATCCACCTGTTAAGACAAGGTTTAGATTTATATGTGTCACCGAGTGTCCTGTCCGTCGAGAAGTATACCCTTCGCGGTGTTGTTCGACACATGCTCGTTTGCATCTCATACTGGTTGTGCTGCTCAAGCCCTATTTACTGCAGAGACGTCAGCTCTACGCTACGGTGGACAGGTTGTCAGTCAAGAATCGTGTGGTTGTTTTTTATTTTGCCGCGCGTCTATACTGTGTGCACAGTAGCTAGCATGTATAGTGTGCCAGTCGGTATTCCATACCGGTTAGGAGATTGATGAACGTACGGGCAGCGCCACAGCGACGTGTGTATATGATACACTATAGTGAACGTCCTGTCCGTTTGTCTGCTTGCCATGTGTGCGGGGATGATGGCGTCGACGTAGAAGCCTTCCACTCCCTGCCCAGAGAAGTGGGAGGCTATTTGCGCTGTTGCTTTTGAAGAGGAGAAGGGAGGAGATACGATCACCACGACTCTTCAGTCGCGGATTCTACATTACTACAGTACTCCAGACAACACATGCATGAGCCGTGTCATCGTATGTCGGGCCCCGAACATTTACACAACATGCTCAAGCCATGTCGTGGTATCACGGTCTCCACAGATGATGCGTATGTCGTATCAAACCAACCCTGGGCTGCCCGCGGCAGACTAGTCGCTCACTTGAGGCTACCTCCAGGGAAAAGTGTGCCCTCAAACAAAACACTGCCTCGTCTTAAAAAATAAGAAATAAAACATCTCCGTCCACCAGCGCATGTAGTGTCGACCATCGCAGTGTCACGACCTTTGCGTGCGACACAGCACCCGTAACGCCGTTGTCGAGGAGTGTTCCAGAACGCGCATTCTTACAACTATGTACCGGCGCTACTGTAGACTTTCACAATACGCACTGCGCGGATCTACACAGTTGAACTCTGTGCCTACCGCAGGAAGGATCCCACTATTTTCTAGACGGTGATCTCCACGGTCGGAGGTTGGTTCCCCAAGCGTTAAGATATTCGTCCCTAACATAAACTGAGACGTGTTTTAAAACTCCGACAAACTGTAACAATGTATCGTGAAGTGATGCACGTAACAGGAGGCAGTTCATCAAGGTTGAGGGAGACGTCACGGTCACGAAAATCACTAACGTCATAAATTTTCCTGTCCGAACCTGTCCACATACCCTCACGGTGCTTTATTGCCAGCGGCCTTGGAACGCATTCTCACGTCAAGCGGGGGCTCCGCTGTAGCATGCCCATCCACAGGCGCCACGGTAACGATCACCTTCAGCGTTCCAGTCGCCTGTTCCGCCTCGGGGGCGGTTGTAGGGACCACGGTCACCTTTACGGCGAGTGACCTTGAGTCCACCCCCACGAACTTCGACGTTTTACTGAACCTGTGCAGCGAGGTCCCTGGTGGAAGCGTCGTCGTATCCGCGAACTACACCGACGACCAGGGAAACAAACCCGACCTGTCGTCCCTCACGGGATTGGTGGTCGGCAGTGGCGGCTCATGCGTGGATCCACCCACGCCACTGTGTATTCCGGAGCCCCTGTGCCCGACAAACACGTCCAGACCAGTCCCCACGGTTGGCGGATTCTTCGACCTTGGCTCGGCAGACAACGCCAAGTACTTTGGCTGCTTTGTGGACGAACCTCAGCACCGTTCGCTCAATGGCCCTATGTTTACTGCGGAGAACATGACGATAGAGGTGAGAAAATATATGAGTCGTGGATTCTCAACGTGACAGCCGACTTGTACAAGGTCGTTTTGCACTTGAGCATGCTCAGATGAAGTACGGGAGGACTCCAAACGCCTGGAACCGAACCTATGGCCCCATTGCACCGCTTGTCCGTGCTGTGTTTCGTCAGGTATGCTCGAGCAACTGCAGGGCCACCGGCTACGAGTTCTTTGGCTTAGCATACGGTTCAGGTGACGTCGATTTTTGTCCGAGAAGGCCAAATATGTAGCCGATAGAACGAGCAGCAGTGATGAAAGAATGGCTGACTTTTGTGAGATAGTTGAAAACCACGTACGCGCGAGGAACATAGTACCAGATAGCACAGTTGAAATCACGAGAAAGCAGTGCAAATAAATTCCGATCGGAAACACAGTATGCTGTAACATGTACACATTGTTGTGCAGCAAGAACCAGAGCTAGTAACAGCTGTACAGTGCGAGTAGTAGTAGTAGTAGCAGCAGTAGTAGTAGTAGTAGTAGTAGTAGTAGTAGTAGTAGTAGTAGTAGTAGTGGTAGTAGTAGCAGTACAAAGTTCACTTTGAATGGATTATTCTTGAGATTCTACATGAATTGGAGAACTTAAACCATGATGCACGCTTTCTTGTTTCGCCAACCCTGAAGCTCACGGAACGCATTGCGTATTATGGCAAGAAATTAAGTGTTGATTGCAGTCGCCGTCACACCCTCCGCGGTTATGTTGAGGCGATCTCAATTGTAATTTTTCTAGCTGTGTCCTGCACAAACGCCGCTCCTACTTCTGAACTCAAGAGGCATTCTATGTTGATAGAGGTTCACCCGACGTTTTCTAACGTTCCTATGTCCCCCGAAGGAATAGTGCGGAATTCGACGGGGACAGACGCATGAATACGACTGATGCTATACGCACTTCGTACGTCTACGTACGCACTATGCCCAACAATGTAGAGAACAAGTTACACACTCATCGTTCAACCGAACGCCGGTAAAGACACCGCCGTGGTGGGTGGGAAACGTTTTTTTGCCCAATACAAAACCTTTATAGTAGAACGCCTCTCAAATGAACTCTGGTTGCAATGGCTCCATGTCAATATGTCTCACTTCCACAGACTGCCACTGCGGTTGCTCCGAGCCTACCAACAAGGGAGGCGGCTGGTGTAACTACGAGTGCTCTGGAGACGACCAATTGGCGTGCGGAGGCGTGGGCTTCATGAGCGTATACAAACACACCAAGTGACGCGGACCGCTCAAATCTCCGTCGGTTGCGCCCATATCTGCCATAGCTCAACTGGAACCTGTTCCTGCGTTAGGAGGGTCGTGTGTAGGTGTGATGGTTTCGAGTGCTCAGGGTCACGCATCCGAGTGATAACTATACGGCCTTGCAGCCTCGATGCTTTCATGCCTTTTGGCCTTACGATGTGGATCGCCGCGGGGTTGTTCGTTACGCTGCCTCGCCAACATAACCCTATCATGTTCAATTTCGAGTGAAGTTCGGGGACACTCGCTCGAGTAGCCTAAACGCGGTACTAACGATGCCGCCATCTTACCCCCCCTGTCGCAGCAGTAATCTGGCGTCGACTCTACTAAACGCTCTACCTAGCAAACCACCGCTAACGTGAGCATGGTTTTTTTTTCCCGGGGTCACACCGACACAGTGGTGGCGAGAGAATCATCCGCAGAATGCTTTGCAATTTTCCAAGTACGGCACATTGCAATAATGGGCACGTCAGGCCAACAACAGTCGCAAGGCATCGCATTTTTCTAGCCGCGGGTGGATGCTGCGGTAGCTAGAAAATGTGATGCGGTCTAAGACAGCATCCTCAGATCGTACCCACACGACGCATGCACAACGCCATGCGGAAAAGGAGACGGAGGTAGCATCAGCGTGTCCCAAATTTGCAATATCGAGCTTGCTGTCATGACTTACGTAGGAGGGTTCTGTACCAATATAATGTTTATTTTACAGCAGGTGTTGGTGGGTTTGATCTGGTACCGTCAGCATTGGGACGAGGGCCGTCCGCCACAAGGGTCGTCGGCAGGTCACGGGTGTGGAATGAGTGACATCAGAAACCCTTCCTACAGCAGCGGGGGGAGGGTGGTTGTGCAACCTTGCGTTCAATCCTGAACACGCTCCCTCCCCGGCTTCATCCACCGCCAGGGAGGCACTGCAATCAACTGACGCGGTAGCAAATGTCATTCAGGGCCGCTCTCAACGACACGTATTTACAATGGTTTTGCCGATTTATCCACTGTAGGTTTGTGGTAATTTGAATTTTCCACTTGCTGAAAAGGGAAGTATTTTTTTTTCCCGCATACTTCATTTGGGATATTTCCTTAGCGTCCTTGGTCGCCACGTTTATAGGTTTTACTTTATTGGCCATTTGCTACTTGAACTTGCTATTTCGATACTTGAAATACAAAAATCTTGCCTAAAACTTGGCCAAGTTTGTCAAGGATTTTACATGGCACTATAAGCGGCAGTCCGTCAAGAATCCGAGAAGAATGCCGTTTTACTTGGCATTGGATTTCGAGAGTTTTATTTGTGTGCAACAGAGAGGCTGGGGATTTGAGTATTTGAATACTGATTTGAGGATTTGAGTGGTGATTCAAGAATTTGATTTTTAAGTTGCTCATGCATAGTAGCGCGGGGGGATGAGCAGAGAGCCAACATTGATTTCGGAGAATTGTTTGCGCCCACCGTTGCTGTCTCGAGTGTCCGGTTGTTGACAGCGATGGCGTGCGAGCTAGATCTTGACTTATGCCATTTTGATATTGAGCAGGCTTTCGTGCAATCAAGCCTCGAGGAAAACGTGTTCATGCGCTTACCCCGAGGTTGTGGTGACTATAGTGGTGCATGTAGATGATATATTTGCAGTAGGAGAGAAGGAGAGGTGTGATCGGTTCGGGAAGGACTTGAACCAGATGGTACCGGTCAAGAACTTGGGAGAGTTGCGTTGGTATTCGGGGTGTTTCTGTGAGAGGGATTGGGAGAAGGGAGTGTTGAAGATTTCCCAGCAGACTTTCGCTGAACAGTTGGCGGATGAGTATGGGATCGAATTTGGTAAGAGTGTTCCGCTTTCTGTTGGCGCGAGACTTGCTGAGTTCGATGAGAACGAAGCACCAGGGCACTGGCCTTTTCGCGAGCTGGTAGGCTCACTTATGTAGCTATCAACCCAGACTCGACCTAACATCTCTAACGCAGTAAGAGCGGTGGCTAGGTACTGCTCAGCGCCTAAGCGTGTCCACTGGAAGGCGGCACTTGGTATTTTAGGATATGTGAGACGGACGACGTCATTAGGGGTTACATTTCAGAAAGGTTCGGTAGGGGGGCTAAATCTGCAGGTTTTTGCTGACGCAGACTATGCTAGTAAAGCAGCTGACAGGAGGTCAGTTTTAGGGGGGTTAGTGATGTGTGATGGTGCATGTGTGTCATGGTTTTCGAAGACTCAGAAATGTGTCACGCTTTCCACAACGGAAGCAGAGTACGTGGCACTTGCAGATGTAGTAAAGGAGGTGTTTTTTTTTAGGCAGGTTTGGCGCTTTATGATACCAGAAGTGGGGATGCCATGCATACCGATGTTCGAGGACAATGAGGGTGCAGTGCAACTTGCACAAAACCCCATTACCAACTCCAACTCCAAGCACATCGACGTGCGACACCATTTTCTCAGGGAATTGGTTGGGAGGAAAGAGATATAGACCATCCACGTGTCGTCACCTTTTCAGCATGGGGATTTTCTTACAAAAGCAATACCGCGTGAGTCTTTTGATTTTCACCGTAGCATTGCCATGAAGACATGGTGACAACCAGTGTTGTTTTTGTTCATTTTGGGGTATTGAAGTTTTTTGTTTGTTTGTTGGGGAGACACTGGTAGTGTGTTTTGGTGTGTAGTTTAAAACATGAGATTTGGGAATGTGTATTTTGGATTGTGGCCTTTTATTTTTATGATATCATGATGAATAGAATTTCGGACCATGAAATTCGGAAATGTGCGATACTTGATGTACTATGCGGTAGACTTATTCGACACTACTTTACTCAGCTGATGACCGTTTAACCGGGAAGGCCAAGTGTCGATTACTGGGACGATGTTGAAGTTAAGAGATGCTGGAACTTGGTATTCGGTACCTGGTACTTGGATATGTTGGGGCTTGGTTTCCATATACAGTACTCGAAGCATGGTGACAGAGGTTTGGGGGGCTAATAATGGCGGTTCGATTTTATTATCTGGACTAGCATTTTTGTTTTTTTTGGGGGAGTATTTGTGTTGGATGATGAAATTTGATATTTCTATATTGATTTCAGCATTGATCATTGATGATCGAGGATCCGGAGTATGTTAATTGGATGTGTATTTTTTTTTTGTGTTTTTGGGAGTACTCCATGACGGATTTATGTACTGTGCGAATGTGATCAACCCTAATTCATTCAGCGATTCCCGTTTGATTATCGTGAACAAATCGGCTACTAGTTACGGCGCTGAATGGTTACTAATTTTTTGAGTTCCAGTCAGTATGGTGAAGAAACTTGTGTTTGATTTGAAGTAGTCATGGGATTTTGATGGATGAGTATTGTTTTTTTTGTGGAGTGATTTTAGAACGACGCAGAACATTCTCGGAAGAATGAGAGAATGTGAGTTTTGTACGTACGTAAGAAGTTCAAGCCAATCAGATGACTGCGGTGATTCATGGTAGCATGAATCGTAGCCCTTGGTAAACACACCTTGTCTGGTACGTAGCCGCAACCTACACGTATCAGCGCAGTGATGCGGAGGCAGAGCTACAGGTCCAAGGTGTGAGACTAGTTGGAGTTGAGCGTTCGATCTGATCTGTTTGAACGCTGTGCAGGCAGGGTTTTCGCCAGCCAGACACTTTTTTATTTTATTTTCTTGATCGAGGGACCTTCCTTGGAGAGACTCGTTCGTGGTGTCTTGTGAGTGTACAAGAGGTGCTAGCTGGGATTGTGGACGGAAGACCTTGGGGACTATGTCGGAGGGCATGACAAGCGTGGCCGGACAAGCCAGCACGGGAACGAATCGGCAAGATCGGTACCTCTGGTATGTCGTAGCACAGTGAGACTTTACCCGGGATGTTGCGCCCTCGGTGGTATCATTATTATGTTCGCAAATTGCAAACGCATGCGTACAGCAGCGATGGGCCGGTAGTGTGTGCTTGCGGGAATATTATACCAGACGCATCCCCTCGTACTTTTGCTTGGTACCAAACTCGAGGAAAGGCACGATTATTGATAGTAAATATGAAGGGTTCAGCAGAAGTGCGGATACAGCAGCAGGGTTTGTGCAGCAGTGGTCGTACGTTCTTTCAAGTGCTCGTACTTTTATTAATAATATTAGTGCGAAATATCATACCTCATGCGAGACTTTTATCGGTGGTCCCAAACTCGAGAAAAGGTTATGTGAGCATAACTGGTACAGCCATGCGTATACAGCAGTGTTCGTGCAGCAGTGGTTGTATGTACGATATGTCAAATGCTCGTACCGGGGTATACTACCAATGTATGGGATAGCGGTTTCCCGAAACTAGGGCCTGTGCAGTATTCTGGTAGAGCGTACTCTGAGCTATTGGTGCTCTGATTGTTTCTTGGTGGTATGAGATTATCAGAGCATACAGGCTGTGTAGCTGGTAGCGGTGGTAACTGATATTTTATTGTCCTTCGCTACAATAATACGTGGATTGGGGTCTAACTGGTACCGGTTGCTCCACTGTAGCTTAACCACCTATGGTGGTACAAGTTGCTGGTCGCGAATCGGGGGGGTCGCGTCGGCTTCCTCGTGCATATTACGTTAGCCGTTAATCCGGGAGAAGTTCCACGAGCGGGTTCGTGACCTCCGTGGGTACACCGCGTATCGCCGCTGAAGCGGATTTCGTCGGTTCTCATTTCTTCGTCTGCGTAGCACCCGTCCACAGGGGGGTCGGGGGTGCTGTCGCAGGGTGTGCGCCTGCTTCAGCGAAACAGGTTGCATCTTGTTGACTTACTCGTCCATGTTATCATTGATGATCGAGGATCCGGAGTATGTTAATTGGAGGTGTATTTTTTTTTGTGTTTTTGGGAGTACTCCATGACGGATTTATGCCACTGTGCGAATGTGATCAACCCTAATTCATTCAGCGATTCCCGTTTGATTATCGTGAACAAATCGGCTACTAGTTACGGCGCTGAATGGTTACTAATTTTTTGAGTTCCAGTCAGTATGGTGAAGAAACTTGTGTTTGATTTGAAGTAGTCATGGGATTTTGATGGATGAGTATTGTTTTTTTTGTGGAGTGATTTTAGAACGACGTGGACTATTATCATTGATTAGAGGCACTGATCGACATGGTATATTATAGGAGTTCGGACATGAGATGAGTGGTTTGGGTCACCTAGTGGGATTATCATTTTGTTTTTGTTAAAAGAATTTATCCAAGTGGTTGAATATTATGATGCCACCATTAAGGGGGGCTCATCGACAACGTAATCAAGTGGTTGAATATTTCAATGTCTTTGGTCAGGGGGGCTCAAAGACTAAGTGATCTATACATTAAATAGATATTGTGGTCGCACGATGTTCTGTAGCATATGGTTGATTTATAGGATACGTTGATCGAATAGTATGCGGATGAGCCGAATATCAGTGGGTCATATGGCACGTACGAGTAAACGGTTAATTATTTATTGGATGGGATATTCTGACGGGAGATAGTACGGAATTCCGATATTGATATATCGTTCGAACAATATTCCTTGAGGTAGTATGAGACTGGATTGATTTCCTGGGAATACAGGATGGCTCTAGGAAGTTTCCAGTGATTGAGGAGGACTGATTGTAGAACTTTGGCAAATACGGAGGTGAATACATGATTTGGGAGAGGGGACAAGAGTGACGCATCACAGCTCACTCTCTCTATTGTTTCCCTCCTTCCCGAGAGCAACGAGTAATAAATATTTATTAACATCTTCTACACGTCTTTGCACAACACCCGACATCATCTCGCGGACATAGCGACGAGGCCATCCCACGCACGAAGCGGTCTATTAGTCCGAGCTCCACCAGAATGTTCGAGTTTTGTGGGGTGCGAGAACTTGTTTTTATGAAAAAAAAAACGCTTTTGGGCTGAGATGCACAGCTCCTCGCGTCAGTGGCCCGATAGTTATCATACAGTAGGTGTACCCTGCCGTAGAATGCCTTCACAGGCGTGTATGTGTGTCTTCATGGTGTATATTGTACCGATTTCATGATGTATGTTGTACCAGTGATGAACGGGAGCCCCATGAAGGTGGGGGTACCGAATCGATGGTATTCCCGCCCCCACGTACACCGCCGTTGTTTTGGTGGGACGCTCCAGTATTTTTCTTTGGCGTTTCCTGTGTGTTTGTTCTTCGTCCCTGCTGTTGTCTGGTCATGTTGGCCACAGCCGGACGCAGTTATACCGGCAAACACCACCTTGTTCCTGGCACTGGGCCAATGGCCAGGGGTAAATATATTACTTCCAATCAAAACAATCTTGTGAACAGAGCTCACCCTTCACGCCTGTCGCAATCGAAGCCGGGCTACGAGTTGCACTATGACAGTGATTGCCCAGCAATCCCGATACTACTGCCGCTGAGCACAAACAGAGCTGAACGAGCATGCTAAGATTAAAATAAACAGTGTATTATACATGGTTGCAACCCTGTCGCCCCCAGGCAGCAGCTGCAGCAGCATCAAAACCCTTCGCGCGAGGTGACGCATCCGCAGTGTACTTTATGCGCCTAGTTAGTTGTATCAATGACGATAGAGGGGCATGGCTTGGGGCGCGGGAGGACGAATCCATGTATACCGACTCTGGATCACACCCACCATGATGACCAACCGCCACACAAGAAAACTTGATTCCTCCTCGGCCGTTTTGTAGCTGTTGCTGTTGCAGCAGGAGCAGTGCAGCTGGCACATCCAGCCAAGAGGATAGCAGTAGATACATGCCTGCTGTTGTCACCGTTTCCCTACATCACCTCCGAGCACCGCCGTCTGTGTTAGTTTCCGGCGTGGACTGTTTGCATTTCGTATACTACCACGGATTATCTCCAGCAACTTCCTGTGTGATACGCTGCTACTACACGCTGCAGGAAAGGGACGGCAGTGTGATATCCGCACTCAGCCGAAGAGCCTGCAGTAGTTCAGTAGTACGTTCCTGCTGTTGTCAAGGTTGGCCTACACCACTCACGGTGCTGTGTGCCTCCACCCTCGGAATAAATCACACTTTAATGACGGCACGGTCAGAGACAGGCCCGCCTAAGGTGGAAGAAACGAACCGTTCACGTTCAAAATTTGATAAATAACTGTGGACAGGTGTTTCTTCTCGCTCTCCGGGGCGCCAAACAAGAATACCCCCATCCCTTGGAGTAGGGCCACGATCTTGGTTAATGTTCTCTGGGGCACCGGCACCTTGAAAATGCGTTTGTTTAAGTCTGTGTATTTGCTGATTTTCCTGCATTTTCGTCGTTGACAGAATAATCACATTTCTATTTTGGTCGGGTTTTCGTACCAACCTGAGGTGTTCACCCAGGTCGGCTTTTATGTTACTGTACTTATCGTACACCACATACGTGAAGCTACTGTAGAAACGACACTCTCACATAGCTGACTTCTCTGGGATCTACAGTGGTAACTCGTAGTCACTAAACAGGCTGAACAGCGTCCCCATCGAAGAAACCAAACTCGAACCTGATATTTACGCCACAGTATCAGTCCCGAAGATATTAGTTCTACGGGTAGTGGCAAGACATCCCTCATCAATTGGAAACCGACACAACATCTAGATGCATAACAAGCTTGTCAGGATAAGGCGGCAAGAGAATCATGACCAAAGAACAATGTGCATACGTTTTCCCTATCGAATACCTGGTTTCACTCAAAAACAGCGTCTCGCTGTGGGTATTGAATTGTTGTCGTGCGCACCTCGAGTCGGGTGCCCTAATCGACGAATCTAAGCGAAAAGAGCCTATGCGTCCGGTGCGTCTCAGCGAAAAGCACATCGCGAGGTTCCAAGTCCACAAGTCGTTTAGATGCAGCGGTGTTCCGTTCTCTCCAGTCTTCAAGTCGAGCCCAACGTTACAGGGTGTTAAGATGAAGATTCATACAAACGTCCTCGTATCTGCACAGGAAGACATGTGTATACCAACCACAGTCATGTGCGTGACGGATGCATGGCGTGCATGGGCATCCAATATATCTGGTTAGAAAAAATAGATGGTATTCCCGCCGAGATACGTTAAAACCGGTGATGGTCACCTGAAGCGTATTGAAGTCGTGCTCTAAAGTGCTTCCATATCGCAGCGGTCCCTCTTTGATCTCACCCACTGAAGGTACTCCCCAATCGCATTCATTCGTTATCGTCAGGCATTGGTCCCAGTGTCCACTTGGAGATGTTGGCAATCTGTTTCGCGGCTTGTGATCACGGGGCAAGAAAAGACTCTCCGAAGGACATGTAGGAAGGCGTCCCTAGAGCTCCTATCTCTCAATTGGGAAACGGCTTCAGAAACTTTGCTACGGCTGGGGTGCGGGGCGCCCGGGAAACGCAGCCCTTTCGTGGCGTGCCTCGGTATGATAAGAGTTTCCAGGAATGCACACACCCACGCCGTGCATGCTCACCAGTGTAAACAAAACTACCTAAACCCACATACAGCAATCTCGGATCTCACACTTCCCTGTACTACTGTAGATGTCCACACTGCACGAATATGATTTTTTTCCACCCGTCATATGTTTACGCCCTGCCCGACAATCGGCTAGTAGTTTACACCGTGGGTGATCACGATAGTGTCCACAGCAGTCACATGTTATCCAACGAACGTCACATGTCACCCAACAAAATGAGCTAGATGTTCTCCTCCCGGTCCTTCACATGTACCTTTGGAACAGTGACACAACCAACTGAGAGCCACTGCTACCCTGCTGGTTCTCCTTTTGCTGCTTCTATTGTACTCAGAAGACAAGCCGAAACAATGGTCTCCTTCGCCCGGTGTCCAAGGTGCCCTCGACTGGACAACACTAAGAGCGCTTGTATATGTCGCGCTTTCTGTGTTGTCAGGGCGAAGGCACGTTTGATCCTCCTTCTGCTCGCGAAACGCCTAGGAGAAGAAGGCAAGTTCAACGTGGGTTTGAGCGAAATGCCGTTTCATCGGAAATAGAACGTGCCTTTGCCTGGAAAACGCAGGAAGCGCATGTCGCGCTTTCTTCTTTTTCCAGGCGAAGGCATGCGACTTCTTGTGCAGTGTCTAAGAGACGAGTTGATATCACTCAGCTACTTCTTAGTCCTACGCGCGGAATCAAGGATTGTCAGACCAGTGTCGAGAAGCGACAGTTGACGACGTATGCCCCTCCGCTTACGAAGAGTCCCGGGGTGCTCGGGGAACCATTTCTCAAGGTCTTCGCGGGTGGCTGTCTTGAGCATCCAGGGCACGAGTTCATCCCCCGAGCTGTCGCTGACAAGATGGTAGGCGTGCTCAAAAACAGCAGTAAACACTCGTTTGAAGACTCTTTCGGAGTAACCGAAAAGGCACGCCTGTTGCAAAACATGGCGACGGGAGGGTTTGTCTGGTTAATTGCAGCAATCTGCTACTGCACGTTCGGGAAAAAAAATGTGAAAGAGCCTAAGAATGAACCCCAGTCCCTGAACGAGCGTTTTTAGTGTCTACTGCGACATCACGTATGTAGAGCAGAGTGTCGCTACAGTAGGCCTTGTATAAATTAACGGAAAGCATCGATACGTGTAATGTCGTTACTTTCGCACCCCGTATTCAAAGGACGTACAACCAACCGACCGGGTATGAGAGGCGCATATAGGGTAAGTTTAATGCCGGATGACACTGTATTGATTGGTTGCTGTGGGCGCTCCGCGACACTTCAACCTGAATGCTTCGGATGTCCTGATCCTTTGCGCTGCCACAGGCGGTCTGTGTTGAACGGACACCTCGGATCCGCTCCGTATCTCTCTCTTCGTGTGTACCATGTGACAAACACCGGCGATAGATGTTGTGTACGCGGGATGGGTGACCACCCAGTCGAGCTCGGCCTTGACCGCGTTTGACACTGCCTTCACCGTTCTCTCTTCCTTGTCCTCCGTGTACTCTTGCACCAGGCTCTTGACCTTGTCGAGCAGGGCTGGATAATCCTCACAGGCGTCTTCGAGCAGAGTTTGAAGAACGGACTGCATGTAAGTCCTCACGCGGCCCACCATGTTGTGAGAGCGAGACTCAAGATGGCCAGAGAACGCCTTTCCTAAACAAGAGGCTGAAAACCTGGCCGGGTGGTTGATCGGACGGCGACCTTCCATCCACAAGCGCTAGAGCCTCGCGTATGTCTCGAAGTACTCGCCACTGAGAAAGTCGGGCTTCACATCCTGCACGAGACAACGAAAATTGAATGACGGGGGTCCTGAAGTGGGGAAATCAAGTCTCGAGCATATGAATGCATTCACAGAAACCATGCATCGTGCTTTCTGAGTGATAAGATAGTTCAGCTATCCCTATAGGATACCCGTTATCTCGCAGCAGTATATTTGTAACTGTCAACTTGTGTGTGGTGGTGGGTGTTGGATAGTAGTGGACAGTATCGACGATTGTTGATGTGTCATCGCCATAATCATAAGAATATGCAGCCCAACGACGTACGTGCTCGTGTACTCGTATACACCAGGTAATATGAGTAAGAAGCAAGACACAGGAGTCAGGAAAAAACGTATAGCGTACGAGTATGTCGTGCTGTTTAAGAAGCCCGACGACGACCACCATCACACTGTTTCCGCCACTACCAAACTTCGCTTCTAGATCCAGCCGGAAGTCGAACTATGTCCCTTCCTGCTTCTGCGCGGTTCGGACTAACGCTATCCCCCCCCTCGACCCGTCACTGCTGTTACTGCTGGTGTAGAAATTTCAAAGGAAAATAGGAGACACACGGCCACTATTGTTCCACCGCCACGACCACACAACATCACCACCACCACCACCAGGCGTCGGGTCAAGCCCTCTCTCCAGTCTACTTATCTTCCGTACTGCTTAGCCCAACACTGAGTGCGGGCGGCTGTTGGTTGTTCAGCTGTTGTGTTGTTCTCTGCACAAGCGGTTTCAAAAGCTGAGCATCTGCCCTGTACAACGTAGCAACTGGTATGCGTTGCCTATACGACGTACGACTGTGCATAGGTACGAGCATTGCCCGGCCGGCTTCTGGGCAAGCTCCTTGCTACCATATCGGTACAGTATACCACTGTGTACATGGTAGCAAACTCGTACTAATCTAGAGGCATACCGAATAGGGTACGCCGTAGGACTACTGGGCGAAACGACATTTTTGTTTTACGTTGATTGCTAGGTTTCCTTCCGGCACGATGCAAGAATGACCTGTGAACCTTTTGCTACAGTATTTTTCCCTTCCGTCACAATGCTGCACCCTCGTAAATACTACGAGTACACGTCCACACCTTCGTCACCGGAGACTGACGTGGTGGTGACAGCGTTTCACAGGTTCGTTCTCTCCTAGAACCGACTCGCGGCTTCAGATGCTTGCGGAAAACAGGTCGCTGGAAGCCGAAACTATGCTGGCTCTACCGGTGCCCTGCCCCCCAGTGCGAAGGGTCGAGGCCAGTTTCCGCGCGCGCCATGTGCGCGGAGCTTTGGCGGTTCGCGGTTGGGGCGGGAACCCGAACGGTTTCTTCCCGGGGGGCGACGCCCTGAGCACAGAATCAGTGTTGACAGTAGAGTAGAAATAAATAGAGTACAAAAGGGGGTTTTACCGCAGCGGGCTGACACCCGCCTGCGGCTCCGCGCGTGCTCTCAGTGGTCAGGGTGTAGAACAAACGAGGCCGCAAGTACGACAGTACTGCCATCAGGCGGGGATCAAGATTGTTTCAGGATTGAATGAGGTTTGTTGAGCCGAAAACTAATAACAGGTCCCTAACAATGCACCCTACGGCGTTATATAGAGTTTTACGCGTGGATAGGCTGTAATCGCCATGGAGCTCTGTATGTGTCCGTCTTTATACGGTGCAAAGCAGAGAATATCTTCGCCCCGTCCCTCTGTTTTTGGCCATTCGACGTGTATTTGTTTGTGGGGGGCGTCTCGCGGCCATAACAACAGGTTGCCTTGATCGTCATCACCGTAGCGCTCAGCCGTGCACTGTGCTTTCTCTTTTTCCAGGCCGGCTCCTAACTTGCCATCGAAGGTCAAAATGCTGATGAACAGCGAGTCCATCAACTGCATCTACTTTGATCCGGTTCCCCTGTAGTACTATTGTAGCGCACTATCGATTAAGAGTGTATTTGCAAATATACTGAGGACAACGACGACTGGAAGAAGTGGTTGCCGTGTGTAAAGGCCGTTGAGTCGAGCGCCCCGCACTTTGTTTGGTATGATATTCCAACGGTTCCTAAAAATATCTAAAGGGGATACTTCCTATTAATAATACACTATAATACGTAGGAACGACGACGACGACCAAAAAAAAAACCCCGAGCTTACAAGTGCTGCTGGTATACATGTGAAGGGAAAAGGAAGTGCGGGAGCACTTCGTAGGTCAGGGAAATAATTACGTGCATCGTCATCTACTGCTGTACTGTTTTTTTTTATAATTTTGAAATACGTCAGCTGTGAGTTCGACTGATCAAATAGTTGATACTCAACTTTGCAAGTTGCGTAGTACGTCTCGTCTATATTCCCTTTGTACCGAATTTTACAAGTAATGTGATAAACCGAACGCGCGTATTCTATATGTAATTCCTGTTTTAATAAAATTATGACAAACGTCAGCTGTGAGTTCGACTGATCAAGTAGTTGATACTCAACTTTGCAAGCTGTCTCGTCTGCATCCCATTTTTACTGAATTTTAGAAGTAAGTGTTATAATAAGCGGAACACGCGTATTCTGTATGTAATTTCTTGATAAGGATACAGGCCAGTGGCTCCCCTGGATGCTGCCCGGGTGAACAGGACAATTGTTTACGATAGGACGAAGCAGTTTTTTTTTGGCGTAGAGGGGTTTTTAAATTACGGGTTACGCTTTCTGGATACCGGGTAGATACCGTGCACCGTTGATAGGTGATACAGCAGTAGGATCACAATATGTCGAATACGGTCTTGATGGAATCCCCGCCGTGGGCGTGTGTGCGTGACCCTTGAGTTAGCATCGGGCAGCCCGCCGCAAAGGCAAGCACTTCGGCCGGTGTCGAATCGACTGATTGTTGTTCGATCTTCAGCTCTCAGAGGAACACATATATAGTCCAGGGAGAACAACTTCGCCCGAAATTCGACATTCACATATATACTGAATTGTGTTGCGGTGGTCACATATTTTCAGAACACGTACCTGGCAAAAAATATTGCCGGAAAGCTCTGTTTCAGACGGATCGAACCATCCCGTCAGATGTTTTGTTTTAGTTGTTGCGTCGTGTGGATACGACGATTTATTTTTGGGGACCACTCTCCCAGTGCCCGATCTTGAAGGCTCCTTGTCAAAAGTTACGATCGGTGCGTTCACATTTGAGAGTATTGATGGACACAAAAGGGGAGTAGGAGCAGCATCTCTGACTAACTTTCAGTACCATCTCAAGCTTGAAGGTTATCCTACCCAGATGGGTATATGGCGTCATGTCAACGCCCTTCCTCAATGCAGAGAAATGATTGCTTCCTACCGTGCTGCAGTACTGTCGACGGACTCCTCAGCATTTAACCCCCCTCCGTGGAAATCTCGTACTGTCCCCGCGGATGTACCGTAGCACTTTACTGGGCTTTATTTTGTCTTGCTTGTAGCACTTCCTTTTCTGTCCCATCAGTTTGAGCAACAACTGATGTTTGCCCTGTGCTACTGGTTCCATCATTTGTCTGATCCTCCTCCTACAGGAGTAGATTATGTTTCGGTGTTATCACCGCTTGGCTTGTCATTTGTCCAGTGCGAGTACCGCGCACTTTGTGTGTTGTCTTCACCCTCCGTGGTGAGTTCTATACGGTGCACACTGCTGTGTACCGTAGTATAGTTGACTTTTATTTTTCGGCATCCAACTCAGTGGGAGATCATGTCGTCATCTGATCCCAAGACTGAGTTAGTTTTCAAGTACTAGGTTATGTAGTACTGTAGACCTACTAATGTAATCACCTACTCACCTCGTTGGCAGGGGGGGTGATCCATAGGTCTAGTGGAGCCAAGAATAGTTTGTGTTTTAGTGTGCGTGCCAACCTGTCAGCGGTTTTCGGTGTACTGTCATCGCGAGTCTACTCGTGTTGCTTTTCATGTTACCGCCCGCAGTGCCCTTTGTAGATTTGTTTTTTGTAATCATCTTGTTTTTTTTTTTCATGTCTCATATTTATTCAAAACGATGTACGTACAAAGTTTTGAACTGTCTTCCACATACATGTGTAACTATCGCACCAATTGAGGTTAATACCCAGTGGCGCGATGTCCTTCATTAGTCGTGTTGAATCCCGACTCCCATCGCTTCATGGGGGGTCGTTCTCAGGTTTTGATTGCATAGATATATATATATGTGTTTTCAACTGTAGGGCACTTGTCTTTCGTACTACTGTAAAAGGTAGTCGGCACCATCGCACACCAGTGGAGGGATATGATAATAATATACCCAGCGTTCGCGCACGCCGTTTGTCATTGAGAAGATATGCCTCGTTCTGTTACACTCTGTCTCAATACAGATATGAACGAATCATGGCATACATCATGTGTCCGCTTGTCGCACGCTTGTCTTGTCATCCACTGCACACTCTTATAGTGTCGCATGATCGAATCATTGCTTCTCCATGTCTATCTGTGACACTTATGTCAGTCAACTCGTCGCTTGCAGTCCAACACATTGTTTTGTCTTTAACAATATCTGATGTGTTTGGATGCGACCCTCAAGTAGATTAATACTGTGGAAAGCGGTTTACTTTGTTGTACTTTTGTCACCGCCCAAGTGATTTTAAACTACACTTGAATTCTGATTCGGTCTCGAACACCCGTCAGATGACAAGCGCAGCTTAAATATCCAAAGTGTCCTTGTCACAGTATTAAATACTTGATATTGTCTCCGTCAGGTATGTCGTCAGATTGCTTTTCAGCACTCGCGACCCTGTTGCGCCTGTCGAGCCTTCAGCCATGATGTCCACACGACGAGTAAATACTCAATACTCAGCCGTGTAACGTGCGTCTTATTAGCATTCTGTGTCAATAAATCCCGGGATACTCTACTGTCGTTGCTCACGCACTTTTTTGTCCAGGATCAATCATTCATTGTCTCTTGTCGTAATCCACCAGCTGGCCAGCCACGGTGCGATGTGTATTGAACATATCGTGTGTGAAAACGGATTACTCTTTTGTCATCGCTTACCATTTTTCTGTCCGATCCTATGTCCGGATATACATCCGACTGTCTACGGTACTGCAGCAGATTTGTCTGTCCTGCTGTTATGTCATCATTTACTATGATATGTCTGGCAATTATATATTATGTTGCCTTGTCAAAATGAGTGTGTATAACTCTAGGCTTTTTTTAGCGAATCGCCTTTTGAGGAATACATTGTCGACTAGTAGACGTGTTGTCACCCTTTGTCTCTGGTTCCATTGCTTTCGAGTTTTGGTGGAGTTCGAGCTCTATCACCACTAAAACTGGGGGGTGATGTGGATACCATGTCCCCGGAACCAACACGCCTACCCAAATAGTCGAAATCCCCGCATCCTTCGAGAAAGATCTTCCAGAAGCTTTGCTCGGCGAACTCGGGAGATTGTCATGTCTGGATCTCGCCACGGAGCCTTCTCCTTCACGTTCCGATGACGGATCCTCAGCGGCGGCTATTCTGCCTAGCGGATTCTCCGCAGCGGGATATAGCAAGGCCCCGCTGAACTGTCCTTTGACCCGAGTACCGCGAGAGCAACGATGATTGCTCGTCCCTCGGCTCTCACTCCTCTCATATCTCCCTGTCTGATCTTGTCATCGGGCTGCTGTCTCAGCCCGAGCTGTCCTACACTCTAACCGTCGTAGTTCAACAGTAAGAACACTCTGCTAACGCAGAGAGACGTGGGATCACGCCCCACCGGCGGTATCGACTACGAATCTTATTGCATGTAATTGATTTTTAGTATGGTTTGGTTCTAAATGTGAATAATTATTCCGGGGATGAGCCGCTGCTGTTTTCGTTACTTCCGTTTGTTTAGATATTATTTTATAAGGCTTTTTGTGTAGATTCGAAAGTATTGTCTACGAGGTATGTGGGGAGGACCCCCAGGTTCGACTCGACATCTGTGGCACTTCCCTTTCTCAGAGGGTGTAGCGCGTAGGACACGCCAGGTTTTGGTATAGGATCGGTACGGACGATCTCACGAACAACCATCAACGATGATGGAAGAGGAAGAGCGAGTGTGTGCGAGGCACGGGCCTTGCATTCCAATCCGCAGTGACTACTTGTCACGGGACAATGTCACTGCTGACGACATCTCTGCTGACGACAACAAATAGTCATGGAATATGGATGACCACAGTCGTACAATAAGATATACGGATATGTACGACCTCGGCGAACGGTGGGGCCTCCGCGGGACAATACCCACTCGACGGTCTGGTCGAGAACCTGGAACCCACATCGCCCCCCAATATTTGAACGCGTAATACTGGAGAACCCAGTACCGCTTTTGAACATTTATGAAGATGACAGGTTTGTGGCTTTCTACCATTCAAGGCATTGTACAGCAGTAGTTGATGTATAAGTTTTGCACTTTTTCATCTAGTCATGTCACCCCTTGCGTAGTAAAAACCACGGGCTTGTATGATCATGATTTGATTTGCTAGTGTCAGTCATATACTACGAAATATCAAATACAAGTGGGATATGTTTATGTCCTTCGCATGCGCGCTTGCATGGTTCAGGATTAACATACACAACGAAAATTAAACCTGTTATAACGCACGATGGCATACGAAACAACGTTTAACGAACGATGGGGTACAAATTCATGTATCAGGTATACAATGGTATACGAAACCACGTATGACGAATGAGTTATGGTATACAAAACCATGAATAATACAATGGTATACGAAACCATGTATAACAAGTGATGGTATACAAAACCATGTACACTATGATGTACGGAATCATGTATACTTACGATGGTATACAAAACCATGTGTACTATGGTGCACGGAACCACGTATACTTACGATGGTATACAAAACCGTGTGCACTATGGTGTACGGAACCATGTACACCTACGATGGTATAAAAAACCATGTATACTATGGTGTACGGAAACATGTATATTAATGATGGTATACAAAACCATGTATACTATGGTGTACGGAACCATGTGTACCTAAATGGTACTCAAAACCGTGTATATTATGGTGTACGGAACCATGTATACGTAATGATATACAAAACCATTCATGATATGGTACACGAAACCATTCATACCATGGTATACTGACCCATGTATGTGTGTTATGGTATACGGAACCATGTGTACATAGTGATGATATACGAACTCAATCATTCTACTTTCTGGATGTATGTTGTATGGTGTACGAAACCATGAAAACATAATGATGGTATATACGGAACCATCTATACAATGGTATACGAAACCATGTATTTTGAATGATTGATGGTATACTTCACCATTGTATATAATCTTGCATCACTAACAATGGTATACGAAACCATTCATACCCAACGATGGTATGGTGCCTTATTAATGGTATACGAAACCATTCATATCGAACAATGATATGTGCCTTTGACGACATTCCAGCTTTTCTCGACGTTTCACAGTGTGTATGTGGAACGATTGCTTGCAAGCTTTGGTACACACAAACTGAAGAGAATTAAATGTACTGAATGACAATTTTGTCAGAGGGCTTTGCATGCAGGGTGCGCAACAAACGATACGAACGTTTAGGTTGATCAACCGATTTTTTTAAACGATTAAAAAAAAAATAAACAATAAAATCTGCATGGCTTGACAACGGTGTGGTTGTGACAATAACGGTGCAGTATAACGGACTGCAGGTGCATGGTGAACGATACGACGACAACATGTCTCCTCAGTCAGAAAGGGCATCATCGACTTTTTGAGCAAGTACATGTTTGCGATTCGGTGAAAACACTGGAATCGACTTATAACGAGTTGATAGCACGAACTATCTATACAGTTGACGATCTGTACAAGAGACATTCGGACAGTCATTGACGATTGACTGCAGACAGAGCACTCACGAAAATGCAGTAAAACAAGCGGGGACTCATAATGTGCCCGAGGATATATGACTTTGGATTGTGCAACTCACGCGCACGGTTGCCTCTCCTCGGTCAAATCCAACGGAACGACTCCGACACTAGAGAATTCCATGTATCCAGGAATCCCTAGTGTCTCGCACAAAGAGACTGATGGAAAGAACACCGTGTCTCTTCCACCTAAAACGATTAAGAAAACGTTCATTACTTGATTGAATAACCACACACACGCGCATACTTTAAAGTATATGAGCACTGTGCGCGGCTATTGTAGTAAAAAAAAAACCCAATAATAACGCACAAGTGTATACTCTTGGTATATGCACACCCTTGCATAACTACTAGTTGAACGCTTTATTCCCACTTGTACGTCTCAAACTCTATAGCAAAATTACGACGAATAAAATGCTATCATTTCGCGTGGGGCACATTCACACGAAGTAACAAAACACAATCCACACTGGTATCTCAACGATATACCGGGACACTGGCTGTTGGGGTTCAGCATTTAGGTGCCTGACCATGACTTGGTTCGTGGGCACTACTCCACAAACGATATCTCCCAAGCATCCGCAAGACAAACTGCTGCACTTGAGGTTGCGAATCACGTGTTAAACGACCCACTAAGGAACAAACGATATCTGGCCAGATATTTATATGGTAGTGGGGTGTGGTGCGACGGTCCCGACTACAAGTACTCCCAGGGCTATAGCGACGTCGACAACGAACGATACTGGGGCTTGTGTCAGGGTTACGAGGCGACGACGTCTCGCTTACGTTTGGGACGATCAAATGCATGCGGATCTTCAGCTAGGATCCTCGTACGATACGCTCTAATCATCTTGTGGCACGATGTTGTCACGTCTCCAAACACCAAAACTAGACGGTTTATCTTTCACGAGAAAGTGGTATTGGAAATTAGTCGGCGAGGCTTTACCAAGGCCACGCTTATGACTTTCAATAGCTTCAATAGCATACGGGCCGATGTGCACGGTGAGCACAGAGCCGTCTAAGTCAGGTAGCGGCAACGTTGTTCTCACAAGGAACTCGTCCAGTGCTGTAAAATCCGGTACTGAGTTAGACGCGTCATTATGGTATGCCTTCATACGACCAAAATGAACTGATGTTTCCGCAAGTTCGCCATCTCTCGCAACACGATAAATTACGGGTGATAGTTGGGAACGAACAGTAAATGGACCACGCCAGGGACTAATAAGTTTGGGGTTCGGTCCATCAGCAACGGTATAGGGGCGGTGTACGAACACCTGATCTCCCTGCTGATATTGCGGAAAGGACAATTTCTCGTTAGTTTCTGTCTGCTTGTCGGTACGTTCCTGTAAATTGCGACGAGCAATTTCGTAAGCGAGTTGCAGGTTTTCAATGGTACGACGGGAGTATTCCAATCGTGTTCCAGAACCAGACGTACACGGGACGCCGAGAATAATGTCAACGGTTAACGAAGCTCTACGGCCGAACATTAAAAAATGTGGGGTGTCTTCGAGCGTTTTGTTGTAGGCTGTGTTGTGCGCGAGCTGAATAAACGGTAGTAATTCTGCCCAATTGTCGTATTTAACGTTTACGTACATCGCCAACATGCTGTGCAAGGTACTACGCACACGCTCTAAGACGGGGTTGCTTTGTGGGCGGTACGCTGACGTGCGCGTCTTTTTGAACCCATACCTGTATATGGCTTGCAACTCCTTGACAAGTTCATTCTCAAACTCGCTACCTTGGTCCGAATGCAAAGTTTCCGGAGCAGAGACAACGGAGAACACGTGTTCTCGAAGAACTCGGGCGATTGTGTCGATTGATTAGTCACTAATCGCGACCATCACGAGAAAATGAGTCGTGTGGTCAATCACGGACATGATGCACTTCGAGTAATTCGACGACGATTTTACTCGACCAGGCCAGGGTGTACACATGAAACGGACGTAAAAACGACGATGCTCAGCATGTACGTCAGAGGACAGTAATACGTCTTGCAATGTTGGTTCGAAAAATAGCATCTAATTGCGTGGTTTCATCTTTGTACATAGACAGCCACTGAACCACGGTCTCGGGTATAATGAGCGTAGCTTTCGAAGCTAGATGACCACTGAACGCTGGTAGATCACGGTACGGGTCATTCCCGGAGAGTGGTGGGTGCACGATTTGGTCACCGAACGAACTGCTCTCTTGCAGATATATACGCATATAACGATTGGAATAGTGCGTTCAAACGGTTTGTGGCTCATCGAGTACTAGATTTAATCGTTGGAAACGGGAACGGTAACAACTGTTTTCACCTATTCGATGTACGGATCGAACTCAACACATTGTTCTTCCAGAAACATTCTGGGTTCATCAACGAAAACACGGAAACAGCGACAACGCTGTATTAGAAACCACGCAAACAGCGACAACACTGTGTGCGGAACAGTGACAACGCTGTATGATGAACAGCGACAACGCTGTTGGAGAAACAGCAACGATGCCGTAAGATTAACAGCGACAACGCTGTATGATGAACAGCGACAACGCTGTTGGAGGAACAGCAACGATGCTGTAAGATTAACAGCGACAACGCTGTATGCGGAACAGCGACAACGCTGTTTGAGGAACAGCAACAATGCTGTAATAAAAGAGGACAGCGACGACAACGCTGTATGATGAACAGCGACAACGCTGTTGGAGGAACAGCAACGATGCTGTAAGATTAACAGCGACAACGCTGTATGCGGAACAGCGACAACGCTGTTTGAGGAACAGCAACAATGCTGTAATAAAAGAGGAACAGCGACAACGCTGTATGAGCAACAGCGACAACGCTGTTTGAGGAACAGCAACGATGCTGTAAGAAGAACAGCGACAACACTGTTTGAGAAGCAGCGACGACGCTGTATCAGCGAATATTTCGCTCTACGAGGATTGAGAGGAGCCCTGAATGGTGCGTGGCTAGCCAAACGGTAGAGTCTTTCCCTCAGACGCTGTGAGAATATAACTTACGGCCACCACTCCAAGCAAACGTTAATTCTCCACTACGTCAAACGCTCGGTATTATGTATAGGGAAACAAAAAAAACAATATTCCTTTTTATATGCTGAACGGTAAAGTTGGAAGTCTGAAGAACGATACTCCAACGATTTAGCATACTGAAAATATACATGTCTAATTGTGATATGGATGGGTCAGGAGGTTTATGATCAACAATCATCGCAACGTCCCTCTCGATAGAGTACGCTCGCCATTAATAATAAGCGAGTGCGACAACGGTTTCATATCACTACATGTATGTACGATACCTGACTGTAGTAATAGTAAGGATCTTGAACACGGAAGCCACCATCAGTAAACGCTTGATGTGGGCAAACGCGTATTTTGCGCGTTGTCCAGGCTTTGTAATATGTGTCCGGGCAGCAACATCCTTATATGTACCGGCGAGTTCAGCGAGCGGTGCGGTTACTTCGGCGAACTTTGACAACGAACCGCCGTGAGACATTAACCACACATAAAAACAAAACGACAATCTTTGGTGCAAATGGGGTTTGACAGCTTTTCGAGTGCTTGCCACGATTCCCCCAACTGGTATACTCATCGAGCAGAATTTACGTGGCCTAAATATACAACCGATTTAGGACCGTCCGCTAATCTCGACGGCTACTAGTTGTTTGCCGAGCCACGAACACTGTCGTCAAAGATTGAAACTTTCGAGTTGTGGACAAACTCGGGAGTTGCCCACGACAATTAGCACCTCGATAATATGACTCGACGATATTTGTGCATTTTGTGAAGACTCACAGATCATTCATTACTACGAACACCACACGGTGTAAATGTGTAGGAGAGTGCTTGCCACAAAAATGTGGTAGAAAAGCTGTGATCGGGGGGAACGACAACGTGCCAGTAAGCGCTCTGTACAACAGTCGCGCTGATGGAACTGGGCACCGCCGAACATAGCAATGTTGTACTCCAGAAAACGGGGGGAGGGGAATACTGTTCCGGCCGTGACACACTTGCCAAACTCCGCTCGAGACAACGAAAAGAAAACGAGATAATATTTGCGCAGATATCTTAAGTTAGTTGCTGACAATTGATCATCAAGAACGTGGAGTCAACAAGTACTTTAGACAACGGTGCTACGATTTCAGCACACACAGCTGCAATTATGCCGGTCGGTGTTATGGATGATTCTGCTGCTATGACAGTCTGCACGTGCAGTTGAGCTGGAGACGCTACCGAAACACTTGACGACGAATTTGACAATCTCTGCACCTATACACGTATGTACAGGGTAAGATATTCGGAAGATGGATTAGCTATTGATATAGCAACCAAACCATCTATAATTATTGCTAGCCATGTGAAAACGGTGCGAGTTACGATAGCTCGCTCTTCGCAGAACATCTCATTTTCTGATAGCACTCACAGTTGAAATGACCACATCATGATACTTGTAACGGTTTTACATATATATGTAACGTGCCAACGATGGCTCCGCCACAAATCATCATAATTTCGCAAACTTTCGGCATGCTGTACATACTTCAGCACGTGTTTCCATGCGCTGCTGAAAGTGAGACGACTGGTGCTGTACGGCGAGGAATATCGCCTAATGCAACGGATAGTGACATAATATGCCACGACTTCAAGCGTCCAACGATTTACGGCACGCAACGAAGTGCACATTGTTGGGCCACGGAGCCTTTATGTCATGCATCCAACGTGTACCGCACAAGCTACATACTTGTACGTACGAGTACTGTTGTACAGGTAAATATGACTGTGAGTCAGTCTGATAGACTACCTCCTATATTCGGCCAACGACGAGTTTTATACTGCTGTATTAACTCACTGTCGAACTAGTGGTAGTGGTCCCTCAATCCATACAGCAGTAGTGTAAGTACTACGTAGTACTCTGTAGTGACAATACGATTGCCAAAATGCGGTGAGATTGCGACATACAATATCGTTCTGCGGTACTGCTTTTTGGACTGTATGAGGGTTTCTTTGCTCTTTCTGTCGACCAAATCGAACAGGACGGAAATCCGCGAACATATTTTATGCGATATGCAATTGAATGGCGCAATTATTTCCCAAAGGACCAAAGAAAATCGTAAAAATACGAGACGAAACGGAAAAAATAAAAACATAAATCGACCACCAGGCAGACTGACTGTATGAGTACCACGCGTACACGAGTACGTACGAGTACCTGAACGAGAGTCAATTAATAGCGATGGTGCCGAGTACGGAATGCGCCTATCACATCATGCTGTTGCATGGGGACCGAGTCGAGCTGAATGGTACACACGAATACCATTTATCAAGCAAGACGGCTGCCTGATATTTCGTACTGACCTTGTACGTTCGGTCGCGCATACGCGACAAGCTCCTCTTCGCGGCATTCCGTTTTATTTTTATTTAGTCGTTTATGTGTGCAACAACCACGAACTCTCCAACTAGCAGAATAAGAGTTGTTTGCTCAACTTTGGCCAGACAGGTCAACGTACGAAATATGACCTCTGCATGGGATAGAAAAGGGTACAAACAGCTAGACTCCCCACGCAGATCTGCCAAAGAAGTGGCGATTACCGTGCTGCCCCCCCCGTACGAAGGGGAGAGAGCACGTCGGCAGTTGTACTCACGGTGACGAATGCAACCACTGCGCTGCTGCGGCCCAGCGACAGCACGCGAAACAATGATACGTAACGATTGTACCAACTCTACCTGTGCTTCAAAGTCTTGTGTGTTGTGTTCCCTTGTACGATGCATACAATAAGTGAAAAATTACGAAATTACCACAACAGAACAACAAGAAGGAACAGAAGAGATTTTACCAGTCCAACGAACCAATGGTATGTACCTGCCTAACGAGGGCAGAGCGCTGTTATTGGTGGATGAAACTAGAACGGGGTGTTTCGTCGGTGGTTATACGCAGAACCAGCGCTTATGCTACGTAGCGTTAGCGCTCCAGGTGGGTTCACAGAAGACTCTGCAGACAAACACCTACCTGAAATCGACAAAACGAAAATATCTACTGGCAGATAGACATAACGAACCGAACGTGTTTGTTTCACTGATACGTACAGCGGAAGAAACAAACAACAGTAGTATACGATAGATCTACTCGCCACCGAAGGCTTACCCAACGCGGCTTGAGCATACCGTATACCAGAAGACGGGTAGAACCACGGCCCATAGCGATTGAAGAGCGTTCTTCGCTTGTCAACGATGAGCGTGGCGAAGGGCGCCTTCCATAGATCGCAACGATGAAAGGGGTAGTTTACTCAGTCTACGAAACACTGACTCGTGTCCTCTTTGATTTTTTTTTCTTTCGTGTTTTTCTTCGTACGATGTGAAGAAAAATACCGAACCTCCTGTGTGTTTTCACGAGAAAACAAGAACGGCCACAGGCGCGAGCCTTCGTCGACGCCAAATGTGGGGAGGACCCCCAGATTCGACTCGACATCTGTGGCACTTCCCTTTCTTAGAGGGTGTAGCGTGTAGGACACGCCAGGTTTTGGTATAGGATCGGTACGGACGATCTCACGAGCAACCATCAACGATGATGGAAGAGGAAGAGAGAGTGTGTGCGAGGCACGGGCCTTGCATTCCAATCCGCAGTGACTACTTGTCACGGGACAATAATGTCACTGCTGACGACATCTCTGCTGACGACAACAAATAGTCATGGAATATGGATGACCACAGTCGTACAATAAGATATACGGATATCCACGACCTCGGCGAATGGTGGGACCTCCGCGGGACAATACCCATGCGGCGGTCTGGTCGAGAACCTGGAAACCACAGTATACATATATTTTTTAAAAGAAACTAAGAAAGCACGTCAGCTGTGAGTTCAACCGATCGGCAGATCGGTCGATACTCAACTTTGCAAGCTGCGTGAACCGCGCGCGTTTTCCATTATTTCCCTCGCGATTGACTACTGGCCAGAGACTCCCCTGGATGCCACCAGGGTCGACGAGACGATAATACTTACAGCTGGTTCGATTTCCAATTGATTTCGGCCTGTACCATTTCGCGCACTGAAACAGCAGATCGACACGTGAGGCCCGGGGTACACAAGACAGTCGAAAGTTGGTTTACAGCAGTTCACACGTGACATACACACCAAGACACCGGTAATTTCTTAGTACTCCCTGTAAATGTTGCAGCAGGTCTTGACGTACAAGTACGTGTTTTTGATGAATCTCACTATCGTACATGTCCTTGGCCTCTTCTGCTCTAGATATATGAAAAACACAGCAAGCACACACCTGTAAAATAGCAGAAGGTGATCCAACAGCACAGGAGGTGATGTTCGTGTTTTCTGCAGGCAGGCTAGCGAGTGGCGCATTTCGATCCTACAGCTCCTTGTTCCATCTCAGACGTTCTACCAGGCAATACGATCACGAGAGCTGGATCCCAAAGCTCGCCCTGCACACGATGCAAGAAGATGGAAACAAAGGCTAAAACTGAACGCGTGCGTCACTCTACAGCCTCCTGTCGTGTTGATCATTCCGAATCTCAACGAAGTCCGGTCCTTGAATATGGTCCGGATCTTGATTGGAGGATTTTGTAGATCCTTGCTTGTGCATGAATGTACCCACAGCAGTAAAAGAATGACCAAGAACGTATGATTAGGATTATTTGGCATGTTGTATCTGGATTTTCATATCGCAGCAGTACCAAGCTACGGATCCTGCTATTGGTACATCGTTCATACCGGTATATCACGTACTGCATAGTAGTTGGTCATAAAACACCGAATTCTTGAAAGCAACTACAAGGAAGCCCGATACATACATGTATCTGCCCAGAGCAGAAATGATTAACCCTCGTGGTTCGTGTCTCCTCCGGCGCTACTTGAGCCCCCGGAAGGTCGAAAATTGACAATGGGGAGCACTGCAGTGACCATTGCCCTCCACTTTAAATTTAATTAAGAGTCGCTCGAGCTACCGCTTGGGGCCGTCTTCGAGAGCTTGATGATTTTATAAGAAACTAAGAAAGCACGTCAGCTGTGAGTTCAACCGATCAGCAGATCGGTCGATACTCAACTTTGCAAGCTGCGTGAACCGCGCGCGTTTCCCATTATTTCCCTAGCGATTGACTACTGGCCAGAGACTCCCCTGGATGCCACCAGGGTCGACGAGACGATAATACTTACAGCTGGTTCGATTTCCAATTGATTTCGGCCAGTACCATTTCGCGCACTGAAACAGCATATATTATAAATTTTGAAATACGTCACCTGTACGAAGATCGAGTGATTAAATAGTTAGTTGATACTCAACTTTGCAAGCTGCGTAATTATTGTCCCCGAATCCTGCAGTGACGGTTTCAGAATCTATCTGTTGTTGTTGTAATCGTCACGTTTTCGGGAAATTTACCCCTCTGCCAGGATTCAGAACCTGTAATCGTCACGTTTTACCGACAATTTACCCCCTGCCAAGTATACCAGTCGTATCATACGATCCTTCTGTGATACGTACAGCAGTACAGCTGACGCGAGCTTCGGGTGTTGTTTGTCTTTTCTGGCAACCGAATCTATCAGCAGAAAACGTTTGTGGCTTCTCGTCTTGGGCCATTGGTCTTTTTCGGATGCACACGACAAGCGATATGTTCCACTTATTTTACTTGTATTTTCGGGCAACCGAACTAAGAAGGCTTGCATTGAAGAAACATCCGCGAATCTGCACAAAACGTTTGTTGTGGCTTCCCGTCTTGGGGCAGATACAGTCGAGATTAGACACAAGCAGTCGAGATTTCTTGTTGGTCGTACAACTCAATTTTTAAGTCAAAAACACCGCTAAGGATCCTAGCTCATAGAGTGCTTGTCGTTTTTGGCAACCGAACTATGGGTACTTGTTTCGAAGAAACATCCCGGAATTCGCAGAAAACGTTTGCGGCTTCCCCGTCATGGGCCATAGGATGCACAAGTAAGTGGTATTTTCGGCCTTTTTACTACTATTTTTTCCAGCCGACCAGACAGGCATGTATGGGCAGCATGATGGTCTTCAACGTCGATCCCCGATGACTCACAAAGACCCCCGAAACTTAGAAGGAAGCATGGAGTCAACAGCAAAAGAAAGCCTGCTCCACTGCTACTGCTCTTTCTGCGCTTCTTTGGAGTTGTGGTGTGGTGGACTACTACACAGCAGTATATGCTTCAGATATCTTGACGACAAACTCCTTCTACTCGTACGTAGCAGCAAATAATATGCATGGTGCAGACAACAGCAGTGGTTACTTGATGATATGGCCTCTCGTGGCCGCAATGCAGTTCGTACGTGTTTTTTGGCCTTCAAGGGAAGATTAAGATTCCAATAATGAATTTACCGTACCACTAAACACGTTACGTACTGTAAGAATTTGACCAATATATATAATTCTACAGCGCCCACACACTCCTACAATATGACATGCACACAACTTGTATTTGATTTGCGTTATAGAGGCAAATAAATTCCGGCACGCACATAAATGCGCATAAAATGCTGATGCTGTGGGACAGCTCTTACGAATAATATATACGCCGTCGACTTTGACAACACAGCCGCAGAAGACATACCCCCGCCTCGCCTCCTCCCTTCCCCGTCGAACAGGACTGGGCGTAAACAAAAGCACAACATACGTGAGGACTGCCGTAAGTCGCGCGATGACGTTGTCCAAGGTAAAGCTCTGGTGGGTGCGCTGGGCGCGCTTTCTGTTGCCGGTGTCATGGGCCAATCATCTTGGTTCAGCTCAATGCCACGGACTTTTCATCTTGTCCGTGCGAAGATGCTACCTTGACGTTCACTCTGGAAGGAGAGACGACGGTAGCGGCTAATACGATGAGTGAGTGTGAGTGCATGATGAGTGAATGACTAGACTAAGTGATTTTTAGCACGATAGGATTGGTTCTGAATAATTTCCGCTTGACTCCCCACATCATATAATAGCTACTGTGGTACTGTTGTACCTGGCTACATTCTGGGTACCCCGCCGCCGCTGTACCCTGTTGTGCGATTCAGTTTATCTTTAGCAGCGCTCCCTCACAGCACGTATACGAATACATGCATGATGTACAAGTATATACTTCGGGCGACGTGCTAACGCCAACAAATCATCTTGACACTGTTTGCGCTTGCATTCGCTGGCCTGCTCACTTAAGGTCGGCCTCATTTTCGACCTTACACACAACCCAGTACGTATCCATGCACACCTCGGACAAATATTCGATTCCCGCTTGAAAAATGTGATCCAGAGAGTTTAGGAAACTTACAATCCTCACCTGTATGAGTCAACCTCATGTTGCCGGGTGGCAGCCGTACGACATACAACCTGCGTGGTCTGACCACGTATTTCATAGGGTTTGATCTGCACTTTTGACAAACCCTGCACAACGTCTCACAACAGCCAGGTAGGATGTAAATACTACGAGGTATTGGCCCTACAGTGCAGTACGTAGTACCACACCCCGAGCATAACGAATTCAAGAAAAACGGACATTTGCGTCGGCGAGCGACAAACAAAGGTGGTTGCAGGCTGCCAGCAATAAATCGACCGGTGGGACAACCCACAGTCACGGCAGACCGAACGGTGCGAACGAATCGTACAAACAGTAGTACTACCAGCGGCGTATTATGGAGGAGCTCTATTAATAGAGTGCAGATACATCGTGCTCGTCAAATTTGTCCACGTTGCTGGGTCGGAGCCCCTAACGAGCGCACTCCGTTCAGAAATCATGACGCAATTGTTGGTTTTGTCTATCGATGTCTGTCGAGGACTCGGAATCTCGCCGCTTCGAACCAAAGATCGGCCTGAGTTTTTCTCAAGCCGATCTTGGCCCAACATCGGCCCCAGATTTGCTTTTTTCAAGTTTTTCCAAAAGTTGGCAACTTTGTTTTTTTCTAAACGTGCCCACAGGAGGCGTGTTCTATTTTTTTTTGGCGGGTATCTTTTTAAGATTCAAACTTTTTATTGATACTTCGCTTTCCCATTTTTTTTTTTTTTAATCATCACTTTTACTTCCCAGGTATTACCCTCAGCGATCTTCTGGACAAGCCGTGGTCACATGTGTCGTCCTTTTCTCCCCCCCGGCACGTGCCTTTATTTTTTGTCGCGCATATGGTTCAGCATTCCCACTGCTCGTCGATTTTCATCGAATGTACAGCTAACTCACGCTCTCTCGCTTTCCGCTGATCAATAATGTGAAAGAAAAAGTCCCTACGAGCATGCACTCAGAGACAATCGAACCCAAGAAATTGATCTTGATAGGCTCGCGGACCACCTACCAAGTCACCGGGGACGCCGGTTTGGCATAGGTTAATAAGTCATAAATTACAAAGAGAATAGAGAGAAAAATGAACAATTCAAGGAAGAAAGGAAAAGAAACACACAAGAGAGAATGCGTAGATTTTTTGCAGATTGCAGGCTCGCGAGCCGCGCTGGGGGTGTAGAACAGAGACCAGAACCAAATCAAACAAACACATTGACTCCGCTGCCAAGAACACCAGACAGAGACACAATGTACCTACAGTATCTACATATATAGACGAGAAACGAAAAGGAAGACGACGAAGTAAACCAAAAAAGAAAAACCCACAGCAAAAAGCCAAAAGAACGAGATGCAGAGACATGAAGAGGGGCAAAGGGGAAAAAAGGAAAGACGGAAAAAGAGAAGGAAACAAAGGAAAAAACGGACAACAAGGGGCGGGACTGTTAGACAAGTGACAGGCAGGCACTGGTACTATTACGGGGCTCCATAGTTAACGGGACCAAATTTTGTTAGTAAAAATTGGTAAATATATAGGTTTTTATGTATACCATAGGTCCTATTAACTATGTACCTCCGTAATAGCCCGCGTGGTACTATACTAGTTACTTTGGTCCTAAAAAAAGGAGCGCATCATGACGATGATGGCCATACCCAGGCGTCAGCCTGTTGGGCGCATATCACCTCCCCCGCCTCCCTTCCCTCCCCCCCCCCCCCCCCCCCCCCCCCCCCCCCCCCCCCCCCCCCCTCCCCCCTGCGGTTGTAATGAATTTCCTCTCATAGAATACCTGGTAGCTTATACTTAACACCGCTGGTGTGAATGAACGCGAATGTCGGACGCGGTAGGTTCGTAAATATGCAATGGTCAATCTACTGCGCTCGATGATCGACTGCGTATTAGGTTGGTGATCCCTTGATTTAAACGGTTGAGGCTGGACGACATGCACAGCAGCAGAGCCTACTCCATGCATTTAAAAAGTAGAAAATTATTAGAGCTATACCGCTGGTAGTTCATACGATAGTGCTGCTGCTGTCGTCTGTAAGCACCTGTTTACGTTTGCTGTTGCACGTACAGTGGACAGAACCATCAGCACAGGTCATGTCTAATGCGCTCGATGAACTTCTGACTCCTGAATTAGTGTTAAATCTTGATTAAACGTGATCGCGCTTTGGGGCTGGATGGCTAGTGACCACTTCGGGACCAATATTACATAATAGCAGTAACATGTGCTATTCTACGGTGCGTAATACTACTATAGGGTATACGAAGATCCACCCCACTGCCAATAGTCTAAGCAGGTGTAGAAATCGAACTTTTCCCCAGCACCATATACACGTTTTTCTGCAGATGAGAACCTTAGTTTCAACACCTCTGTCAACACCCCAAACACGTCCGAAACGCTCTCATCCTGCGAAGGTAATTCTGTATCATTGTTTCTATGTTGAATGCTTGACCCTTTACGATCAATGAAACAGAAGCGTTTCATATATTACATTTGCATTGAGGTGCTTTGTTCAGCAGCCGTATATTTGAGAGGATTTTGAGAGCTATTATTGCAATTGCCCACGTAGAACTGTTTTTCGTTCGTAGAAAAAGAGACATGTGACGATTAATCTGGCGGAAGACCGTCACGTGAAAACCAATTGCTCTTGAATTTTATCTAGTTAATTCCTAAAAAAATAGCGAGAAACCCTTCCGCTAACCATTCTACAGGTAGAACCGAGCTTCGTTTTCGAACGAAACGGCATGACGCGAGATAAGTCCTGAATTTGTGAACAACAATCGATTTTTAGCAGGATTATGATAGATTTTGGGATGCGATTTCGGGCCTACCCATATAATTTACTTGGAATTATGTAAGTCTCGTTTTCGATCGGCTGTTATGTTTCCAACGTTGACGATCACGACCGAGGACGTTTTAGCTTTTGATTCACCATATTTCATAGGTTATACGAGCACCGATGTCAAATTGGACAAATAGCCCTGCACGGGCAATACGTACGGCACCAGTTAAGCTCGTAAAAATTGACGTACTCGTACCATAATAACCCGACAGTACCTAAACCGTATACTAGTATCACACAAGATGACACCCAGCCAGGAGACGAATTTACAGACCCAGTTTCCCCCAAAACATGGGGGACACACACAACGAAAATGGTGGCTTCGGAAAGACGTCGTCGAGAAGTTTGCATAGACTCGTTGTCCGGAATCCCCGCTTTGAAAATGGTCCGAGCAGGTGTGTTCTCTCGCGTGTTGTGCGGTATAGGTATGATACGCGTCGAGCGTACAACATCAAAAAATAAATCATGAAATCATGTACCGGGTATGTGGTCATTTTGCTTGCGGTTCCTAAAAACCAGAATTGTTGAATGAAGCAATCAATTCATGACACCAATGTACTCACAAAGCAGGGTCGAAAAAAGGCGAACAAATGATGCGCTGGCCCACACATCGCGCCAAGCATTCGCCCAAGGCAGCATCCGCCTGTAGCTGCGAGTGCATACCCACGCAACGCTTGTTTACCTCCACCCGCTCTTTTTCGTTCAAGGTGAACAACATAGCGAGAACTGGGTTTGTTCCGCGTAAGGGATGTTTGTTTTTTTTTCCGTCTCGGAGGAAACATTCTGGGGGGCCTTTTTTTTCATGCTAGTTAACATGTATACACTGTTTTTTCGTTGGGGCGCAAACAACTCGTCATTTTCGCAGATTCCAGTTCAGACGTTCGCCGTTTCGCACTGCCGGAGGACGAAACAGGCGTCGAACAAAATAACAACATAAAAGAAAATACGATTTCAACGATCCTTCATATCGCATCCGGCCCTGCACTTTGTGCTGTCGTCGTCGCGTGCACGGGGTCGACACGGCGAGAGACGGCTGTCTTCTCCTTGTGTGCACGCCGCCATCCCCCTGAACCGCGGCCAAACACGAGGTCATACGTACCATGACGGTGCAGCCGCGACACCGCACTACTGTAATCCAATCAAAGTACGGCCCATCAAATACCAGCCACAACATACAAAATGCCAAAAAAACATCAAATGCAACATCAGAATTCTGCGTTATTATTCCAACAAAATTACAACAGATCAAATACCGGCCACCATATACAAAAACACCAAAAAAACACCAATTTGCAACATCAGAATTCAGTGGTATTATTGCAGACAGCCCAGAAATTGCGGTATCAAATCTCGAACATGATGCGTTTAGTTCAGTGTTCGCGACATCTATCGTCGAGTCTATTGCGCACATCCTAGCGCTCGCTCTATGGAACATCTTAAATATAGGGTATATCCCAATGTTCGCAGAATCAAAAATACAACAATCTGCGAAGAACGCAAGAGTTCTCAACAGTATTGAACCTCGAACACACTGAATACCGCCCAGTACCTGGCGAAATGCTAGTTCAATGCGGGCTATGGTAGAGTCCGCCTATTCGGCGAAAGCATTTTACGACCGACGGCCCTCCTGAATACTAGTTAATGCGTACGAGAGAAAAAAAGGCTCAAACTTTCTGAAATAGAAGCAGCAGCGGCATCGCCACCGTCATCAGACGGACCAGGGCACCCATGCATATTGATAGTCGTACATATATGAGGCACGGAATACGTGGTATGAATAAAAAAAGTTCACTTGCTTGGAGATGATATCGTATCGTGGGGATGCCGTCCATCCATATATATGTTCCAATATTATTATTGCCATCCGACAATTTAATACTACGTATATCACGAGTTTCAACGTTGATCACTCAAAACCACCTCGAAAGAAGGAGCCCACGAAGACCATTGAGCCCTAAGCGCAAGGTCTAACGCCCTCACTGGTACACCTTACTGTTTCTGGTCTGCGTTTGCTGGTGCCCTCTGACAGGTCAACCTCGCCATCGTCCTGGACGGGTCAGGCAGCATTAGCAGCGCGGACTTCGCGCTGGAGCAGGGCTTCGCCGAGGACTCCGTAGCCGCTTTTGCCGCACGCAACCTGTTCGACAACGGGGGGACAGCCTCCTACGTGCAGTACGCAGGCTCTTTAGTCTCCTCTGGTACGTTTCTCCTCCTCTCAAGAATTCAACGACTTTGCCGATGCTGACGTCCAAGGTGGGACGGGGACCGTCACGTCCGTCGGCATCGATGAAGGCACTCGGCTCCTAGGCACTAACCCTGCAAGCGCTTCGTTCATGATCGTCATCACCAACGGGCAAAGCAACAGCATCGCCGACACCACAGCAGCAGCAGACGCCGCCAGGGCTGAGGGCATAGTCGTATTTGCGGTGGGAGTAGGTGAGCTTGCCGCATCATGTGGCCGTACGTAAGTGTCCGTCGATGCACTCTGAGTGCGGAATTTTGTTAAATGATTCCATTTTTCTGGCGCGAATAGTAGGAGTACTTGGTGATGGGGTAAACTAAACCTTGAACGTTGCGGAAGAACACATTCAAGCTTCATTCGCACATATTTCAAGGTGGTTGAGTTGCCCGTAGATACATGCGCTGCGATAGCGCGGTTGCACCCCAATTTTCCTAGGCTTCTCACCTCAAACGATCCAACCGACAAAAAACGAAAGAAGAAAAGTGCAAACCGATCGACGATCTATCCCACGGGTTTGGTATCGTCAAACACGAAATTATGATATTCCGACGATAAGGCATACCTTATTGAGTACTTCCGGACCTCATCAGTCAGACAGCATTTGGCCAAAACGCGCTACCTCCATGTATTGTAGAATGTGCCCGTAATCGAAAAACGTGGTACTGTACACAGAAATTTAACGAAAATCTACGTTTTATTGCACTAGAGAGAAACCGTTAGGGGCAATAACTAAAACTGACGAGCATCCACCCCACGAAGCAGCCCGGATCGCTTGGGGAAGGGGGTCTGCGCAACATACCACGGCATGGAGGTGGTTCAGTGTTTTCTTAGCTCCGTGCGTGAGCGGCTCCTTATCTCAACCGAAAACTGCTTGCAAGGGTCTTTGTTCGCGCGACCCGATCAACATATACGTGCGCTACTACGGTAGTCCTGAAGCAAATATTCTACAGGAGTAGAGCATTGTAATAATAAGCGGTATTCTAATAGTTATCCCTCCGAGGCGCTCAACCGGTCAAGATGCATTGACCCAGAGTATAGTGCCTCCGAGATGCGTTGCTTACCGGTGAGTTCAAAATTTCCAACAGAGTGGATGTTCGACACGTGCGCAGCATGCGATTAGTCGGACTGCTGACCATTTTTCATACACCCGTGATAAATTTCGCGCTTGTCGTTTTTTTTCTTACGGGATAGGGCGCAAAATTCAGAGACCACAATGGAAATGAAAAACCTACGTATATCGCATATATCCGGTACGTCTGCACACCATGTTCAGTTCTGATTGTTTGCTTCCACCAGCACAGGTAGTCGAATAATATCTAGCTCCGAAAACGGTCGGAGTGAAAAATAATGTCAACAACGCAGAAGAACACCGCCGCAGCCCGTCAGGAATCGTACAGCAAAATACAGAGTGATGTGCCTTTTCTGCCGTCGTCGCGTTATGTGTATACCACGTTTAGGATGCGGAAGTGTCAGAGCCGTTTGTTTCGAAAAAAAACTGAATCCGAATCAGTCGATGTTCATACAGAGTGAATACTGTACACCCCAGACAGCTCCGCAAATTAAATTTAGGGTTGATTCAAATGAGTGATGTACGTTGACACGCAGGAGCAAGCATATCAATAATGCATACGTACGCCAGGTCACGATCTAGATCAATCTAAATCACCCTTCATTCTGTCTTGCCGCAATGAGATTTCAAGTCAAAAACACCCTAAAGATTCCTTCTCCCAGATTGCTAAACCTACCCAATCCACTTCCAGAAACATAACATAAATCACGCAGAATGTATGGATCCCTCCCAGCACTGTGAGCTGAATGTCCGGATCAAAAAGTTGTATATCCTGATAGATCTAGATCAATTTTGTGGAAATTGACTTTATGTCCGATGCGTGCAATGTAGCCTTATCTCTGGTCGCACCCCTTTCATCGCCCGCTGCAGGCGCCGGGGTTGGCGATGCTGAACTTCTCGCGATCGGAGGCGACGCCGCCAACGTCTTCCAAGTCGAAGAGTTCGCCCTTCTTGACGGTAAGCAGCGGACCACAACAGGCAGCTCGGGAATGTCGAGCTTGAAAGCAGACCATTGTCGTGTTTCGACGGAACACGTTTCGGAGACAGGATAATAGTGTAATAACTCGACGATATCACTATTAATATGAGAGGAATTTTTATGTTCTGAACAGTTGTGCATGTGTTAGTTTACTTTTTCGTGCATGTGGTGTCGTTCATAGTGGCACACCGGGTTGCAACATCGTAGGTAACAGGCTCCTACATGTCGGCCATCGATTCTGTAGACTTTTTTTTAATGTGATACCCCCCTGTGCACACGCGCGTATTTTCCGTTTGCGTCAAAATTGCTCTCGCCGAGTTCGTAGTCCGAGGAGGGGTATACATTGTCGCCCGTTGTGGTCTGTTCGTCGTGCCCTCGAATGTTGCTAAAGTAAGGCTGGTACGTGGTACCAATCTCCCGCCGTGATTTGGACTTTGTTTTGCAAAACATGTTTATAATCAACTGCTGACAGGGCATACAGTGTGTACTCGTGGGCGGAATTCCAAAGGGGGCGGACGAAGTAGGACCCGGCACTGGACGAGATAGGAGGGAGAGATAAAACAAGGGCGAAGTTAGGAAATGGATAGAAAGAATCGGAATACAACAAATGGCATGTGCGGTGTTGTATTCGCGTTTGGCGTTCGTGGACGCGCTGAGCTGTTGACTTGTTAGGCACAAGTAGGGACACCAGCTCTGAGCTACGGTTATTACGTAGTCAGCCAAAGCATGTGGTGGGTCGAATGTGCTGTACTATTCACGCAGCGAACAGATGTCGAACAAATGACGTTCTCTGATTTGGCCCAGACACGGTACAATCACACTCGTACCATGTGTCGTATGTCTTAAAATCAATCAACCAGCGCGATCGGAAACACGATACACTCACCATTAACAGCAGTGTCACAGAGTATTGGGAATACTATACTTGAGCAACTGCTGCTTATGCTTATAATACATGATAAATACTTGTGTTTCTGTAGTGTCGACTATGTACGGCGGCCGCCACCTTGTCGTTGAAGAGACGAATAGAGGTGAATCAGGACCGTTCATAACGACCATATAATACTATTGATACTTGAGACACACGTGAATGGGTCGTATCATGGGGCAAGGGCTCCAGATGTGTGAATAACATGCTCAAGTTGTATGATGGTATCACTAGCTCCAGACATGATGCAGGAACCGTGTCAACACCGCACACTAAAGACTCCAAATGGGGACACGTCTCTCAACCTAGTACTTTTTTTTCCCTCATAGCGGAACGTCAACATAAAATCGTGTTAGATCCGCATTTCCCACCGCATCGACACGAACGCCTTCACCTGCGTGTCAACACTCGTACATGTATACAGTAGCATGTTCAATGAGGCACGTCCTACCACCACACTTGTATCTATATGTACAACATACGACAAGAACATTGTTGTTGCGTACATATTCTACATTATTGAAGAGTATTTTGTCTCTGAATTCGGAGGCAGACCTCCAAAGAGGCTAAGGCATTTGCCCGAAACCGAAACGAAATAAAAATGACGCATTACCAACGGTAATATTTACTGTAGCAGCACTCACACTCTGTCGTGGGTCTAGCCAGCGCCATGCCACCGTCACAACTTACTAGCAAAATCCACCCTTCTGTCCTTCTATCGCCTTTGCAACTTCCATAACGCGCGATTCGTAGCGGCCTTGGAGAGCATCCTCTCGTCGGGTGGCGGCACCATCATACCGTGCCCATCAACAGGCGCCACGGTGACGATCGAGTTCAGCGTTCCGATCGCCTCCACCGCCACCGGATCCGTCTCCGGAAGCACCGTCACCTTTTCCGCAGCCGACCTCGAGGCTAACGCCATGGTTTTCGATGTTCTACTGGAGGTGTGCGACCAGGCCCCCGGTGGCAGCGTCGTCGTGTCCGCGGATTACACCGACGACCAGGGCAACACTCCCGACCTGTCTATGATCACCGGCTTGGTCGTCGGAAACGACTTATGCGCGTCTCCTACACCAGTGCCTAGTAAGATGTCAATGGTGCCTACTCCATACCCCACGACGATGTCACGGGAGCCTACTCCAACGCCGAGCAAGATGTCACCCGAGCCTACTCCGTACCCCACCAAGATGACACCGGAGCCCACCCCATGCCCGACTAAGATGGCGCCGGAGCCTACCCGATGCCCAACCAGGAAGTACAAAACACACCCTAAGCGCGGCGAACACCTCAAGTGTGGCGCGCCCAAATACTCCAGGTACCTTGGCTGCTACGCGGATGAGCTTCAGCACCGTTCCCTCGATTGCCCCAGCTACAGGTCGGAGCACATGACGGCGCAGGTGAGGAAACACGGATAGTTCACGACTATCAAAAGGATGATTGCGATTTACCCAACTTGGTTATAGTTCTTGTGTTACAACTGTTCGGCGGCAATTCGGAATTTTCACAAGGCTGTCGCTAAAACTGACTAAAAACAACCATGTGAACGGAATCTTCTAATCACAAGACAGGTTAGCAAATGCGGTAACTATGATTGGCGGGGCCCTCTGGGTTATCTGCAATTGTCTAAATGTGGCAGTACGCAGGTTTGGTTTGAGTGACTGTGCCGCTCTGCCACACTTACATATTTTGTTGTTGACGTTTTTGTTGCTGCCACAACCCAATGTAAGATACCTACGTAGACGCTTCCCGCGAGTACCCAGGTGCGCTATTCTTGGGCGACATCCGCTAGTTGTATTTTTAGGTCGGCGATTGCCATATCAGAAGATAGCGTAATATTCTGATTGACTTACGTCACGCCCGCGAGGTATGCCACGATAGGGGCGCATCTACTTGCTGTCTGAGGCCCCTCACATGAAGAGCTTTGTATTAATAGTAAGTCAAACAGCGGTTATAAGAAACGTGCATACTGAAACTTAAATAAGACTCATGGCCTACGAGGTCGACATCGAAAAATACAGTAGTAGAATACAGCATTGGGGTCCTCAGTGTTTACGAGACCCCCTCAGGCATCAGTCATGAGCCGGAAACAATTTGGCTGAACAATGCTAATCCATTTCGTATCACGGCGCCTGGCCTCGCTGAAGTACCGCCTGAGTGCAGTGCACGCCACGTCTACTCGCGGATAGCGAATTCCGCGATCGTATTACGTGTGGTGTCGCGAAGAGCGTGGGGCCGGGTAGCGATCGGCCCACGTGTGTAGTTAGTTGCGTGGTTCTTGCCCTGGTTATTTGACGTGTCTACTGCGTACACGTAGACCATGTATATGTCTGCTTGGGCATAGTTTGGTATTATCCGGAAACCCAGATCGTTCCGGGCGCTGATTTCCCAAACCTCAATATGTGTGCTTGCTCTTGGGTTTTAAGATGTTGCTCTCATCCCACCGAAAGTTTGACGGTCAATGGTTTCATTTATGTTTTTCACCCGGACTGGTTTTGAGTTTGCAAACAGCATGATAGGATATTGCCACCTACGTTTGTGGATCGTCGTGCACGTGAGGACGCACGGATAACATAGAAGCCTCCCAACTAATAACAGGTGCAGCAGGTCATTCCATACTTTCCTCTTCTCCGTGCAATGTTTCCTCAGATGTGCGCGGAGAACTGCAGTGGGTACGAGTACTTCGGCACGGCATACTCTTCAGGTGCGTCAAGTTTGCCTCTATCCAGCAATGATGAGACATGAGTATCTATGTCTATGATGGGACTCGTTTTTGTCGAAACATGCATGCTAGGGCAGCTCCTCCATGATAGCACTCATTATCTCGGGCATGCTACGGCGGGAGTAGCTCCTAATGTTTCTGGGGCTCTCCAATGGACTAGGTCATTCCCTCATTCAATGTTTCGCATGGAGAGAATCTTAATCCCGCAAATCCGGCGAACACCTCCAGGTCCTAGGTGCGCGACGATGTTTACGATGTTGGCTGTGTACATAGTTTACTATCACCATCAGTGAGAAATATCGCAAGACGTTCTATCTTAGCCCGCATCAAACCTCCGCTCCTACGTTTTGACTCAAGCAACACTTGTTGCATTTTTTCGTCCGTTAATTATCGTGGCCTCGTTTCCACAGACTGCCACTGCGGTGACTGCAAACCTACCAACAAGCGGGGCAAGTGCGACTACGAGTGCTCCGGAGACAAGTCGGAGGAGTGTGGGGGCGTTGCCCGCATGAGCGTCTATAAGTACGACAATTACGGGGGTTACTGAAGCCATGGACAGATGGTTGCGCCATTATCAACTGAATATCTATTGGGGTCGAATTCGCAACAACTCACTTCAGAGCGTGTGCATCGTCTGGTCGTAGGTGATGATACCGAAAGAGCTATCCGCATAATTCATTGGACTTTCCTAGGTAAATAGCGAGCTTGACGCCACGATCAGTGGCAAGGAGTCGAGCTGGGTACTGATGTAGCTCTATATTATGTGCGTCGTTTATTTCTGGGTTGTGCCTAGTGGACGAAGATCACGATGTCCTTTCTTGACGGAGGCAGTATAAGCGTCTCCTAACGCGGCAGTGCCGATCGAACTGCCCTACCTCCTGGGAACTTTCTGTACTAGTATACTATATTATAGATGGGTACGGGTGTGTTTCGTCTGATTCGCTAGACCGGGGGCCGTCTGCGAGAAGCGTTGTCGGCAGGTCGTGACTGTGGAATATGCAACATCGCGGAGCCTTCATAGGGAGT
>JASSKH010000004.1:2924004-3012489 GCA_031763025.1 Macrocystis pyrifera | reverse complement strand
GCCACAGGCGAAATAGACCAGACGGGATGTTTTTGCACCCCGTCTAGCAACTAATAAGGAGGTGTATTGAGTGCGACAAATCTGGAAAGCACGGGTCAGGACAAAAAACAGGGAATACGACGCGTGCAGCCTGTCCACCTACTCTCAATGTTCTTCGAGGAAAAAAAATCGTCACGACTTGAAGTTGGCATTTTCTCTTCGATGGTAATACGATGTTTATGACGTACTTCTTCTGATGACCCTTCTATATGTGGACATCTTCAAGTGTCTTGAGGTGCTTTGCAATACGCATACACAAGTATACATGTTGCGTCCGTTCAAGGGTGCATCTGGACCCTAACGTCGTCCTCTACACAGCTTCGCTTCGGCTAAATTATTCATAAAGTTGATGTAAGGTTGATGTGGGGATAGGAGGTGACGAAGCCTGCTTCTGCACATGCATGGAGGAACGACTTCAGAGCACCATTATTGCGGAAAAGCGAACACTCATAATAATAGAGCAGCGTGAAGCCTACGCTTATTTGGGAGTTTCCTCTGGCGTGTAGTTCTATCTTAGGTACCAATATAGGGCAGATGCATGCAATATCACATCTGTGAAAGCCGAGCGATATTTTCAAGTTGTACCTTTTTCGTCCGCGAGTACTTGATCCCATTTCCCGGTTTCTTCCAGCCGGGCTAGATGCTCACTCACGGTAAATTATTGTTAATTTTTTGTTTGGCACACCGCACCGGTCTTCGTAGCCAAACATGCTTGGATCCTTTTAAAAAAAACGTCTCAGGTCGTCATGGGGAGGCACTGTGATCCGGCCCGGGATTTGGCCTGGCCCGTCGTATCACTGTTGTTTTCGATGCACCGCGGCCCGTTTAGGCCTATCAACTTCATTTCGGTTAGACCGTACCCCCGGCCCGAGTCATCAATGTTAGAGGGGATGGGCCACGGCTCGGTTCAGCCATTACATGCTGGCTCTGTTAATATATATATTCATTTTTCTTGACCCGGCCCGGCCCGGCTCCGCCCGGCCCTCGCAATCGGCCAGTTACAACCCCTGGAAAACAATAGCAGTACCACAAACGAGTTCACTTGGAAACATTTGAACAACGCAAGACAGCGAGACAGGTTACATAGGGTATATCGTGGACCCAATAACTGTACCCATTATACGAGGGAAAACATCGAATACTTTTTGATGGCGCTCATTTACAGATGGTAGATTATACCAATGTGCGTGCCGGGTTTCTGCCGCGTAGGCGACGTGATTTACGGCTTCGAGGAAGCGTTGTTGATCCGATCTAACTTGTGCTTCGTATCCTGATATCGACGTTTCCACATGTGTGTCGAAATTGGTGTTATAATACGATTTGGCATGTGCTAACCTTTCAAATTACGCCTGTCATCCTACCGCCGATCTACACATGCAGTTTGTAAACGGATTGCGCTTGAGCTACACGTGAAAGGAAGTTTCGTAGGTCTCGCTTCCGGGCCATTGAACACTGGCAGTGCACTGGTCCTGCCAGTACATCTTTGTTGGCTGAGGGACAAGCAAGAACTTCAGGGTATTGACAACGTACGGACACCCCATAAAAACGCCTAATATTGCGACTGAAACTGATCGAAACGTGCGCTCCAGATAGGAAGGAGGACAGCGCAAGAGTAGCAGCATTCTGTACACTCCTGTATCACCATACAGTTTGTTCGCGTTTTTTGACGTTATCTTATGTTGACTTATACTACCCCTGAATGAAACATGTGCCTTGCGCGCAGTGCCTAAAACCAAAGTGCACTGTAGCTCTGGCGCAGCCTCATCGCCCCGACACAAATCCTGTTGGGGTCCAGGCTCCTGCCTGTATCCGGGTCCCTTGCTGAACACTACGGTAAGAGCACTCAACAACCCCCAAAAACCGTTCAAATATCGTTTGCGTCTTCCACTCTCGTTCTTTGTAAGCCTTGGCTATGGAGTTGCTCATCTTGATTAAGGTTTGGCCCGTTTTTTTTTCCGGTGAGATAGAAGGCTTCTGGAGTGAGGAGCGCCAGAAACAGTAGGCGCTACCTCTAGAAGGCAATCGGAGCACGCGTCAGTGGAGCCGTGCTACGATACAGTGTACCAGATACGCATCGAGGCTCCTCCCTTAATGAGAATTATACCTCACATAGAGTAAGCTCTGAAACGAAAGGAGAGGACAACCCGACCGGCAATTCCCTAGCTTAGGTATATCGCTATAACGATTGAATATTGCGGGTGTTCGAACGACGTTGGGTACTTCGTCAGTTGACGAGTCTTGTCGGCAAGAAATGGTGTGGCCAAAACGTGGTACCCCTACCGCACGATGCATCAGTGGGCGATCGATCTTCTTTCTGCCTATGCCCCCAACGGTGATTATCGCGGGCTGCTCTAGAGAGGCTGGGCCAGTATCATGGCAACAATGCTTGGGAATCTCCCGAGAATGGTTTCATCTGTCCTAAGGCATACGAGGAGGTACATATGATACGATACGCGAGCCTGTGATTTCAATTGAATTTCACTACGCACATTCTCTTTCTGTGGGTTCATTCAATTTCTTGGTTTCACCTGGCCGGACAGCCTGCTCACTCTCCGTGACACGTTTGTGGCGTTGCTATCGACAAACCACTCTGTTGGCCGCAAACATGGCTCGTCTGCCCTATTGAACTCCCCAACGTTAATTGTCGATGATATCTCTTACACCAGATCAAGCAACAACAGGCCAAGCAAGTGCAAATCAGATGTAGTGTTTCCAGTTATAAATAAGCCTAACTGCGATTCGCACCGTACAAACCTGATGGTAAGAAAAACACACACACACCCTGGGATGAATTTCAGCGATTTTGTTCTCCATCCTGAGACGAATTTTAGCGATCACCTTCGCCAACCCACTAGGGGCACACACAACGAAACACCGGTGGCGTTTGCAAGATCGCCTCGCCGTATGTTCGTAGACCCATCGCTCGGCGGTTGTACTATCCCCGTCGTCGAAACAAACACGTAAAAGGGTCGTTCGAGGGTCCGTGTTATCTTATCACACTTGTTATTCGGTGCTGTTGGCGAACAAATGTTGGAGGACCCGGAGAATACACGAAAGGCAGGGGATCAAAGTAGTAGACACTGGTAGGTGAATCTGTCTACACTACTCGTATTGCCAACTAATGCGCATGCGTGAAAATACATTTTGGTTCGGTTTCGTTTGATTTGGTTCGGTTTAGGCGTTTTTCGTTCCTTATGTTGGTGTGAGATAGCCATGGTTTGGTTCTGCTTGGTTTGGGTTCGGTATAGTTTGGTTTGGTTTGGTTTGGCTTGGCTTTGTCTGGTTTATTTTAGTCTATTTTGGTTAGGCCTGCCTGGTCTGGTCCGGTTTCGATTTGCTTTCCTTTGATTTCGTGCGCATTAGCCTTGTCTAATTGTTTCTTTCCTTCTCGTTTCTTGTTCACGAAGTGTTCAGCCTTCGCGGGCGGCGATCCTGTTCTCGATGGTGTAGATTCTGTTTAGTTTGTAGTGTTGTATATGTCGGGCGAACTCCCGGAAAGCACGACAACGGCGGTACCACAGGACTACCTCCGTCGACGAAGTGCGAAACAAGCCATTATCCAGTCTTTGTTTTCGCTTGGGGTTTTATCTCGCAACGTTTCGTTTCTCTCGACCAGCACCACCTCGGTGTCGTGTGCTAAGCGTTTGTTTTGAACAGGAAAGTTTTGTTCCGTGGCCTCTTTCTCTTTCTCTCTATCCTTGTTTCCTGCCTAGAGGTGGGGTCGCAATGGTAGCGGTATGGTCGCCGACAGTACTTAACTATAGTAAGGAGATGCCAGGTCACCTGACAATGTTCCCAGCTTCGTGGTCCATAACCCATTTCGCCTGCGACATCGAGTTTTGTCGGTGGGTCGCCTTGAGTTCTGCTTGTTTCGGATTTCTTCAATTGTTTTCGGCGATTTTTCTCCCTCCTAACTCTGAGTTCCCGTGAACCTCCCAGGTCGGTCTGCTCAGTGAAAATTCGTTCGGTAGTCTGAACGCAGGAACGAGAGGACGCCACCCTTTTCGAGAACATGCATGATGGTGTACTAGTGGAGAGAGAGCGAGTCGCACCCCCTGGGCGACATTACGTCTCTACAGCAACACCAGTGAAAGGTAGAGAAGTTCTAGACAACATAGGTTTGTCATGCCCAGCGACCTCTGCGGGGAACACAACACAGCAAAGTCGTGGATGAAAGGAGGACCAAGAGTCGTGGACCTTCCAAACTGCGATCGCGCCAGGCTTGTTGTCCTTTTCGATGGAGCGCTCCGAGCGTTGCAAGGATCAATCCTGGACGCCTAAGGGTGTTCGTTTTACATTCGTCCAGTGCGGACGGTTACATTTTGAAGAGGAGTGCACACACTTCCGCAGGCTTTGTCACGAAAATCTGGCTTGAGGCGCAAGAGCATCAAGAGATCCATCCTCCCCATATCTTGCGTTTAACGCAACCAAAACACAATAACATCACCCGATCGAGAGGGCGAGCTTCAAAACACCATCCAGACTTGGGACTTAGGAGTGTTCACGTGCTCCTTTCTATTAGACGGAGCTGTGAGCTGGCGTCGGAATATAGAGCCCAAAGTGGACACGGACAACGCAGCGCCGGCATGGGACTTAGATAGAGTGACTATTTGCACATGTAACAGCGTACGTAGTAGCTGGCGCGTGTGTGCTTCAAGTGATCATCAGGACTCGCCTTGCCTCGGGTAGCCGTACCATGGATGTGAAGAGGAGGCAATACAAACTGCATAGGCTGCTGCGAGATAGACCGTAGCCGAGGTATGCACGGTCGTTACGAGTACGTATACCCGATCGAATATGTCAAGAGGTAACTATTCCGAGGGAACATATTAAAATTGGATCTACGGTACAAACAAACTAACATATATATTTAGCTATTTTGACTAACAGTATTTTGTCCTACTTACTTTGGTCCCTCGTAATAGTCAACGGAACACGTGTACCGGGGTGAAGCGTGCAGGACCGAGTGCTGCGTACTCGAATCCCTAGTTGTTTTGCGTCCGTCAAGATAAACTTCAAGCACGCCCCGACAAACGTATCAATATTTTCTACAGTCAGTGTGTGAGTACAGGTGTAACGTAGGTCGTGCCCACCACGATAGGCTTCTATCGACGTGTGGCACGCAAACATATCGCGGAGGCACCGAAAACAAGGGTTTCGTTCACAACCACCCCCTGACTCCAAGGCCGAGCAAGCAAGAGGGGTGTGGACAACAGACAGGCCGAACGTAGCGACCATGCCCACTGAGGCGGACGTATTGCAAAATCCGTTGGCTGGAATCCCACGCCGATGTCATCAGCGGAAACCATCCAGGCACGAAGGGCTTTGTCCTGGAGCGGGTACGATTTCTATAAAACGGTCGTGGTTGATGCGGGACCATCCACAATAAGCGCAGATGCTCGAAAAAACCTCCTCAACTTGCCATCAAGGAACCACCACGCATGGTACGAAATGATTCCTTTAACACCAAACCGAAAGCCTGCGAAAATAAAACGGCAGGTGGTCAAAGATTCCTGGCTTACTAAGTCACAGCAGCGATCCAATTCCGCGACGTCATGCACCATCGTCTAAGCCGTGTGTGAGAGGTGGATCAGCCTAAACTCGTCTGTCTTCGGCGGGCATACATGGCAGAATCGCTGGTGGCGTGGTGTGAGATTGCTGTTTTCGCGGATTGGGTTGGACCGAAAGCCTTTCCATCAGTAGCCAATCATTGCTTGTGACCCCGTGACAGCTCGCAAGGCCTGCTGCGAACAAGAGAAACGATTGGGTGGTGTCATGATGCAACACATGTATCAAGCACAAAAAATCAAACCTGGTACATGTCGATAAACGTGGCCTCCATTGTCCCTCCCGTCCTTACACCGTCTGAAAAGCTACGTGTAACTTCGTCGGTCTGAAGGCGTTGGAAACGTTCACGCACGAAGGCCTATTTGATTGGAGACCCGTGAAACGATTTCCAGAGCATAATTTGAAAAGCTCATGAACCTATTTTGGCAACATATTCCCCTTTGCAGATCCCCGCCCCCCCCATGAAATATGTGAAAGAAGCATATACAGTGCAGCGCACATGGAATGTTTCTTCCGAAAGTAAAGTGCGGCTCAAAACACTAACGCAGTTGCAGTACGAAGCATCAGGAAATACGTCCGGTCGGTACGGAGCCTTTCGTCGAGAGTTGCACCACGAATCCATACACACTCTCGCACAAAACAAGAAATCACTGTTTTGCGAGCCAAAAACATCACTGTTTGCGAGCCAAAACACAACTTTGCAACACGAGGGGCGACCGCCCAGTCGGTTGATGTTCGGAACGATCGTTGGTGGGGAGAGCCCGAAACCAGGCGGGCAGCTCAAGGCTTCGCCTCGGGCCATTGCTGAGGACCTTAGAGTGGTCAAAGCTACCGGGGATCAACGGAAGACTCCCCCTTAGTCTTTGGAGTTGGGACCGCAATGTGGCCCGCTGCAGCAAAACAGACGGGAAAGTGGTACCGGGGAATCCTCGAAGCAGCTGAACGGTTCATGGGCAGGTGGCACGAGGCTGAGGCAAAGCTAAGTAGACAGCGCCGCGCTTCCGCTGCGGGTAGTGTTAGAGGGAACGGGGAGAGGGGTAACAGCAGGAGGGGTAGAATAAAACACCGTACTAGTGTATGGGGGCAGGGGGGGTGGGCGGGAGGAGTAGAAGGGAAACCGCGGTAGACGAGAGTAGCAAAGAGACGGCAGACAGGGTAGCAAGGTACCAGGCCGATTAATAGGTTGGACGTTTCGTTGCTACTCGTACCGCCAACTGCCGCGGCCGTTCGGTATCTATTGGCTTGGTGCTTTGATTTTTTTCCATGACTTAACTTTTTCTTATCTTTTCCCCTTCATATTCTTATCCGTATGAAAGAAGTACTACATAGTGGGTGGGTGACGAGCGTATTTTGGCCCACTCATTCTTTCTCTTTTTATATAGTTAAGTGTTCCCTGGGATGCGTATTTCCCTTTTCCCTTCCCGTTTCCTCCCCTTTGCCCGTCCATTTGGCTCATGCTCGGGGTATGTGGTTGAGCTTTGGCTTCCCATTTTATATATTTATTTGGGATTCTTCTCGTTTTCTTTTTCGGTTTGGTTTCTTCGTTGCTTCTCTTTCTTTATGCTGTATTTTGGTTGCTGGCGTATGTATGTATGTTGTGTCGGCCGCACCTATTAGTAGTGCGAAAGCATGGTATTGCGTAGCCTATTAATGCATATCGGCGTGTTATCTCCGTGTCGTAGTCTGTGACCACCGAGCTCGTATCTTTCTAGGGTGAAGAATCAGCACGGACGCTGGGCTTGCTGGATGGCGACGAGTAGAAGAACGGTTAAATGTGAAGAACACACACACATCCTCTGTCTGGTACAATTTAGCCAGGGGGACAGGGGACCAAAATATAGGTCTTACCAGCACATAGTCCCCGTGGTTACATATAGCGAAACACGTGTGCATGTCATCGAAGGGATGCACAATGCCAGACGATCAGAACTTCCTCAGAACACGGCCGCTGTCGTAGGGCCCTACTTGTGTCGAAGAGGTTACGGGGGAACCACTTCATTCCCGGGGCACTTTGGAGCATCACTCGAGCACGCTGGAGTTGATCACCATCGTCACATAATATTCTTGCGCGATTATCGCCTATGCCCCTACTAATCACGTAAATTGGATGCTCATACCGTACACGTCATACATTCACCACACATGCCATGTACTATATGAAATGTTGGTTTGCGTCACCCTGTGAAACATGTGTACCGTGGGTTCGATTGGACGACTGGAGAGAAGAACGACGATATCAGGATGACTGGTATTCCTAGAGCCTCGCGATGCTCCATCGGTCAGACCCTCCGGGCGCAAGCCTCGCCTCTCGGAAACTTAATGTTTTGGACATCCGACTCGTTGTGCGTACGGCACCAGTTAGACCCTCAAGACCAGCTACCACCGGCCATAGGGGACACGTAACGGTTTAATTTGAGAGCGAAAAAAAATGATGTTGGTGGTTTAACTTTATTTTCATGCAGTCTCATGCTTAGATGCATGATTGAGGCAAGCGCGAGGTGCTCGACCCGCTCGGCAGCCGTAGGTGCGCCTATCGAATACCAGTACGCTACAATGATGATGACGCTGGTGGTGATGATGATGAAGATGATGCCGTTATCTGCTTAGCCAAGCTTACTTCTCTGAAATATACAGCACCAGCCGTCGTCACAATTCAGGCAGGCACCAAAGCCTCTCGATCGAAGAAAACCTACTCTACGATGCTACGTGTACCACACTACCAGTACTCAGGGGAACCTTTACTATGGCTGTGGTATGCCACATTATCACTTGGAAACCAAATCAACTCCAGAAATACAGACATGACACAAACACCAGGACCCAACAGAAAAGGAATCGTACATCGAGGTCGATATTATCAACCACACATGCGTCCGAGGAGCCGCATCCCTAGGGAACGAGGAACGAAAGCCGTACGTGTTTCCGCTGGTAGTCATAAGCCCGGGCTGGTGGTTCACAAAAAGAAAAGACTAAAAACGATCCGACAAAATTTGACAGAACACAAAAGGAATAAGCGCAACGCAACAGGCGACGAAACCAACCTGGTGTGAGACAACACAGGCAACGACAGAGTACGTAGACTACCATCGACTTGACACCCCCCTCCGATACGTACTGGTATAACATATGTTGTTATGAACCCGTGCTCAGCTGTGGATGTTTTTCATGGTCAAGGGAACACCTACTGTATCGTTTATCGTGACTTCTAACTGGACTTGAGCTGAAAGCCGACTCTTGTTTTAGAATATTTGTTCACGCACCTCACACAGAACCGAAAATATTTGTTGAGCACTGATGAGATAATGGGATTACTATTACGGGGGTACATAGTTAACAGGACCTATGGTGTACATAAAAACCTATATATTTGCCTATTTTTACTAACAAAAATTGGTCCCGTTAACTATGGACCCCCGTAATAATACATTGGTTGACTACTTCCTCGGTTATGGAGGAGGCCCTGTCAGGATCAAGCCTGCGTTGAAAACCTACTCCCTATGAAGGCTCCGCGATGTTGCATATTCCACAGTCACGACCTGCCGACAACGCTTCTCGCAGACGGCTCCCGGTCTAGCGAATCAGACGAAACACACCCGTACCCATCTATAATATAGTATACTAGTACAGAAAGTTCCCAGGAGGTAGGGCAGTTCGATCGGCACTGCCGCGTTAGGAGACGCTTATACTGCCTCCGTCAAGAAAGGACATCGTGATCTTCGTCCACTAGGCACAACCCAGAAATAAACGACGCACATAATATAGAGCTACATCAGTACCCAGCTCGACTCCTTGCCACTGATCGTGGCGTCAAGCTCGCTATTTACCTAGGAAAGTCCAATGAATTATGCGGATAGCTCTTTCGGTATCATCACCTACGACCAGACGATGCACACGCTCTGAAGTGAGTTGTTGCGAATTCGACCCCAATAGATATTCAGTTGATAATGGCGCAACCATCTGTCCATGGCTTCAGTAACCCCCGTAATTGTCGTACTTATAGACGCTCATGCGGGCAACGCCCCCACACTCCTCCGACTTGTCTCCGGAGCACTCGTAGTCGCACTTGCCCCGCTTGTTGGTAGGTTTGCAGTCACCGCAGTGGCAGTCTGTGGACCCGAGGCCACGATAATTAACAGACGAAAAAATGCAACAAGTGTTGCTTGAGTCAAAACGTGGGAGCGGAGGTTTGATGCGGGCTAAGATAGAACGTCTTGCCGATATTTCTCACTGATGGTGATAGTAAACTATGTACACAGCCAACATCGTAAACATCGTCGCGCACCTAGGACCTGGAGGTGTTCGCCGGATTTGCGGGATTAAGATTCTCTCCATGCGAAACATTGAATGAGGGAATGACCTAGTCCATTGGAGAGCCCCAGAAACATTAGGAGCCACTCCCGCCGTAGCATGCCCGAGATAATGAGTGCTATCATGGAGGAGCTGCCCTAGCATGCATGTTTCGACAAAAACGAGTCCCATCATAGACATAGATACTCATGTCTCATCATTGCTGGATAGAGGGAAACTCGACGCACCTGAAGAGTATGCCGTGCCGAAGTACTCGTACCCACTGCAGTTCTCCGCGCACATCTGAGGAAACATTGCACGGAGACGAGGAAAGTATGGAATGACCTGCTGCACCTGTTATTAGTTGGGAGGCTTCTATGTTATCCGTGCGTCCTCACGTGCACGACGATCCACAAACGTAGGTGGCAATATCCTATCATGCTGTTTGCAAACTCAAAACCAGTCCGGGTGAAAAACATAAATGAAACCATTGACCGTCAAACGTTCGGTGGGATGAGAGCAACATCTTAAAACCCAAGAGCAAGCACACATATTGAGGTTTGGGAAATCAGCGCCCGGAACGATCTGGGTTTCCGGATAATACCAAACTATGCCCAAGCAGACATATACATGGTCTACGTGTACGCAGTAGACACGTCAAATAACCAGGGCAAGAACCACGCAACTAACTACACACGTGGGCCGATCGCTACCCGGCCCCACGCTCTTCGCGACACCACACGTAATACGATCGCGGAATTCGCTATCCGCGAGTAGACGTGGCGTGCACTGCACTCAGGCGGTACTTCAGCGAGGCCAGGCGCCGTGATACGAAATGGATTAGCATTGTTCAGCCAAATTGTTTCCGGCTCATGACTGATGCCTGAGGGGGTCTCGTAAACACTGAGGACCCCAATGCTGTATTCTACTACTGTATTTTTCGATGTCGACCTCGTAGGCCATGAGTCTTATTTAAGTTTCAGTATGCACGTTTCTTATAACCGCTGTTTGACTTACTATTAATACAAAGCTCTTCATGTGAGGGGCCTCAGACAGCAAGTAGATGCGCCCCTATCGTGGCATACCTCGCGGGCGTGACGTAAGTCAATCAGAATATTACGCTATCTTCTGATATGGCAATCGCCGACCTAAAAATACAACTAGCGGATGTCGCCCAAGAATAGCGCACCTGGGTACTCGCGGGGAGCGTCTACGTAGGTATCTTACATTGGGTTGTGGCAGCAACAAAAACGTCAACAACAAAATATGTAAGTGTGGCAGAGCGGCACAGTCACTCAAACCAAACGTGCGTACTGCCACATTTAGACAATTGCAGATAACCCAGAGGGCCCCGCCAATCATAGTTACCGCATTTGCTAACCTGTCTTGTGATTAGAAGATTCCGTTCACATGGTTGTTTTTAGTCAGTTTTAGCGACAGCCTTGTGAAAATTCCGAATTGCCGCCGAACAGTTGTAACACAAGAACTATAACCAAGTTGGGTAAATCGCAATCATCCTTTTGATAGTCGTGAACTATCCGTGTTTCCTCACCTGCGCCGTCATGTGCTCCGACCTGTAGCTGGGGCAATCGAGGGAACGGTGCTGAAGCTCATCCGCGTAGCAGCCAAGGTACCTGGAGTATTTGGGCGCGCCACACTTGAGGTGTTCGCCGCGCTTAGGGTGTGTTTTGTACTTCCTGGTTGGGCATCGGGTAGGCTCCGGCGCCATCTTAGTCGGGCATGGGGTGGGCTCCGGTGTCATCTTGGTGGGGTACGGAGTAGGCTCGGGTGACATCTTGCTCGGCGTTGGAGTAGGCTCCCGTGACATCGTCGTGGGGTATGGAGTAGGCACCATTGACATCTTACTAGGCACTGGTGTAGGAGACGCGCATAAGTCGTTTCCGACGACCAAGCCGGTGATCATAGACAGGTCGGGAGTGTTGCCCTGGTCGTCGGTGTAATCCGCGGACACGACGACGCTGCCACCGGGGGCCTGGTCGCACACCTCCAGTAGAACATCGAAAACCATGGCGTTAGCCTCGAGGTCGGCTGCGGAAAAGGTGACGGTGCTTCCGGAGACGGATCCGGTGGCGGTGGAGGCGATCGGAACGCTGAACTCGATCGTCACCGTGGCGCCTGTTGATGGGCACGGTATGATGGTGCCGCCACCCGACGAGAAGATGCTCTCCAAGGCCGCTACGAATCGCGCGTTATGGAAGTTGCAAAGGCGATAGAAGGACAGAAGGGCGGATTTTGCTAGTAAGTTGTGACGGTGGCATGGCGCTGGCTAGACCCACGACAGAGTGTGAGTGCTGCTACAGTAAATATTACCGTTGGTAATGCGTCATTTTTATTTCGTTTCGGTTTCGGGCAAATGCCTTAGCCTCTTTGGAGGTCTGCCTCCGAATTCAGAGACAAAATACTCTTCAATAATGTAGAATATGTACGCAACAACAATGTTCTTGTCGTATGTTGTACATATAGATACAAGTGTGGTGGTAGGACGTGCCTCATTGAACATGCTACTGTATACATGTACGAGTGTTGACACGCAGGTGAAGGCGTTCGTGTCGATGCGGTGGGAAATGCGGATCTAACACGATTTAATGTTGACGTTCCGCTATGAGGGAAAAAAATACTAGGTTGAGAGACATGTCCCCATTTGGAGTCTTTAGTGTGCGGTGTTGACACGGTTCCTGCATCATGTCTGGAGCTATTGATACCATCATACAACTTGAGCATGTTATTCACACATCTGGAGCCCTTGCCCCAATGATACGACCCATTCACGTGTGTCTCAAGTATCAATAGTATTATATGGTCGTTATGAACGGTCCTGATTCACCTCTATTCGTCTCTTCAACGACAAGGTGGCGCCCGCCGCCGTACATAGTCGACACTACAGAAACACAAGTATTTATCATGTATTATAAGCATAAGCAGCAGTTGCTCAAGTATAGTATTCCCAATACTCTGTGACACTGCTGTTAATGGTGAGTGTATCGTGTTTCCGATCGCGCTGGTTGATTGATTTTAAGACATACGACACATGGTACGAGTGTGATTGTACCGTGTCTGGGCCAAATCAGAGAACGTCATTTGTTCGACACCTGTTCGCTGCGTGAATAGTACAGCACATTCGACCCACCACATGCTTTGGCTGACTACGTAATAACCGTAGCTCAGAGCTGGTGTCCCTACTTGTGCCTAACAAGTCAACAGCTCAGCGCGTCCACGAACGCCAAACGCGAATACAACACCGCACATGCCATTTGTTGTATTCCGATTCTTTCTATCCATTTCCTAACTTCGCCCTTGTTTTATCTCTCCCTCCTACTTCGGCCCTTTGGAATTCCGCCCACGAGTACACACTGTATGCCCTGTCAGCAGTTGATTATAAACATGTTTTGCAAAACAAAGTCCAAATCACGGCGGGAGATCTGGTACCACGTACCAGCCTTACTTTAGCAACATTCGAGGGCACGACGAACAGACCACAACGGGCGACAATGTATACCCCTCCTCGGACTACGAACTCGGCGAGAGCAATTTTGACGCAAACGGAAAATACGCGCGTGTGCACAGGGGGGTATCACAAAAAAAGAAGTCTACAGAATCGATGGCCGACATGTAGGAGCCTGTTACCTACGATGTTGCAACCCGGTGTGCCACGTTGAACGACACCACATGCACGAAAAAGTAAACTAACACATGCACAACTGTTCAGAACATAAAAATTCCTCTCATATTAATAGTGATATCGTCGAGTTATTACACTATTATCCTGTCTCCGAAACGTGTTCCGTCGAAACACGACAATGGTCTGCTTTCAAGCTCGACATTCCCGAGCTGCCTGTTGTGGTCCGCTGCTTACCGTCAAGAAGGGCGAACTCTTCGACTTGGAAGACGTTGGCGGCGTCGCCTCCGATCGCGAGAAGTTCAGCATCGCCAACCCCGGCGCCTGCAGCGGGCGATGAAAGGGGTGCGACCAGAGATAAGGCTACATTGCACGCATCGGACATAAAGTCAATTTCCACAAAATTGATCTAGATCTATCAGGATATACAACTTTTTGATCCGGACATTCTAGCTCACAGTGCTGGGAGGGATCCATACATTCTGCGTGATTTATGTTATGTTTCTGGAAGTGGATTGGGTAGGTTTAGCAATCTGGCTTTAGGGTGTTTTTGACTTGAAATCTCATTGCGGCAAGACAGAATGAAGGGTGATTTAGATTGATCTAGATCGTGACCTGGCGTACGTATGCATTATTGATATGCTTGCTCCTGCGTGTCAACGTACATCACTCATTTGAATCAACCCTAAATTTAATTTGCGGAGCTGTCTGGGGTGTACAGTATTCACTCTGTATGAACATCGACTGATTCGGATTCAGATTTTATTTTTTTTTTTCGAAACAAACGGCTCTGACACTTCCGCATCCTAAACGTGGTATACACATAACGCGACGACGGCAGAAAAGGCACATCACTCTGTATTTTGCTGTACGATTCCTGACGGGCTGCGGCGGTGTTCTTCTGCGTTGTTGACATTATTTTTCACTCCGACCGTTTTCGGAGCTAGATATTATTCGACTACCTGTGCTGGTGGAAGCAAACAATCAGAACTGAACATGGTGTGCAGACGTACCGGATATATGCGATATACGTAGGTTTTTCATTTCCATTGTGGTCTCTGAATTTTGCGCCCTATCCCGTAAGAAAAAAAACGACAAGCGCGAAATTTATCACGGGTGTATGAAAAATGGTCAGCAGTCCGACTAATCGCATGCTGCGCACGTGTCGAACATCCACTCTGTTGGAAATTTTGAACTCACCGGTAAGCAACGCATCTCGGAGGCACTATACTCTGGGTCAATGCATCTTGACCGGTTGAGCGCCTCGGAGGGATAACTATTAGAATACCGCTTATTATTACAATGCTCTACTCCTGTAGAATATTTGCTTCAGGACTACCGTAGTAGCGCACGTATATGTTGATCGGGTCGCGCGAACAAAGACCCTTGCAAGCAGTTTTCGGTTGAGATAAGGAGCCGCTCACGCACGGAGCTAAGAAAACACTGAACCACCTCCATGCCGTGGTATGTTGCGCAGACCCCCCCTTCCCCAAGCGATCCGGGCTGCTTCGTGGGGTGGATGCTCGTCAGTTTTAGTTATTGCCCCTAACGGTTTCTCTCTAGTGCAATAAAACGTAGATTTTCGTTAAATTTCTGTGTACAGTACCACGTTTTTCGATTACGGGCACATTCTACAATACATGGAGGTAGCGCGTTTTGGCCAAATGCTGTCTGACTGATGAGGTCCGGAAGTACTCAATAAGGTATGCCTTCTCGTCGGAATATCATAATTTCGTGTTTGACGATACCAAACCCGTGGGATAGATCGTCGATCGGTTTGCACTTTTCTTCTTTCGTTTTTTGTCGGTTGGATCGTTTGAGGTGAGAAGCCTAGGAAAATTGGGGTGCAACCGCGATATCGCAGCGCATGTATCTACGGGCAACTCAACCACCTTGAAATATGTGCGAATGAAGCTTGAATGTGTTCTTCCGCAACGTTCAAGGTTTAGTTTACCCCATCACCAAGTACTCCTACTATTCGCGCCAGAAAAATGGAATCATTTAACAAAATTCCGCACTCAGAGTGCATCGACGGACACTTACGTACGGCCACATGATGCGGCAAGCTCACCTACTCCCACCGCAAATACGACTATGCCCTCAGCCCTGGCGGCGTCTGCTGCTGCTGTGGTGTCGGCGATGCTGTTGCTTTGCCCGTTGGTGATGACGATCATGAACGAAGCGCTTGCAGGGTTAGTGCCTAGGAGCCGAGTGCCTTCATCGATGCCGACGGACGTGACGGTCCCCGTCCCACCTTGGACGTCAGCATCGGCAAAGTCGTTGAATTCTTGAGAGGAGGAGAACGTACCAGAGGAGACTAAAGAGCCTGCGTACTGCACGTAGGAGGCTGTCCCCCCGTTGTCGAACAGGTTGCGTGCGGCAAAAGCGGCTACGGAGTCCTCGGCGAAGCCCTGCTCCAGCGCGAAGTCCGCGCTGCTAATGCTGCCTGACCCGTCCAGGACGATGGCGAGGTTGACCTGTCACAGGGCACCAGCAAACGCAGACCAGAAACAGTAAGGTGTACCAGTGAGGGCGTTAGACCTTGCGCTTAGGGCTCAATGGTCTTCGTGGGCTCCTTCTTTCGAGGTGGTTTTGAGTGATCAACGTTGAAACTCGTGATATACGTAGTATTAAATTGTCGGATGGCAATAATAATATTGGAACATATATATGGATGGACGGCATCCCCACGATACGATATCATCTCCAAGCAAGTGAACTTTTTTTATTCATACCACGTATTCCGTGCCTCATATATGTACGACTATCAATATGCATGGGTGCCCTGGTCCGTCTGATGACGGTGGCGATGCCGCTGCTGCTTCTATTTCAGAAAGTTTGAGCCTTTTTTTTCTCTCGTACGCATTAACTAGTATTCAGGAGGGCCGTCGGTCGTAAAATGCTTTCGCCGAATAGGCGGACTCTACCATAGCCCGCATTGAACTAGCATTTCGCCAGGTACTGGGCGGTATTCAGTGTGTTCGAGGTTCAATACTGTTGAGAACTCTTGCGTTCTTCGCAGATTGTTGTATTTTTGATTCTGCGAACATTGGGATATACCCTATATTTAAGATGTTCCATAGAGCGAGCGCTAGGATGTGCGCAATAGACTCGACGATAGATGTCGCGAACACTGAACTAAACGCATCATGTTCGAGATTTGATACCGCAATTTCTGGGCTGTCTGCAATAAGACCACTGAATTCTGATGTTGCAAATTGGTGTTTTTTTGGTGTTTTTGTATATGGTGGCCGGTATTTGATCTGTTGTAATTTTGTTGGAATAATAACGCAGAATTCTGATGTTGCATTTGATGTTTTTTTGGCATTTTGTATGTTGTGGCTGGTATTTGATGGGCCGTACTTTGATTGGATTACAGTAGTGCGGTGTCGCGGCTGCACCGTCATGGTACGTATGACCTCGTGTTTGGCCGCGGTTCAGGGGGATGGCGTGCACACAAGGAGAAGACAGCCGTCTCTCGCCGCGTCGACCCCGTGCACGCGACGACGACAGCACAAAGTGCAGGGCCGGATGCGATATGAAGGATCGTTGAAATCGTATTTTCTTTTATGTTGTTATTTTGTTCGACGCCTGTTTCGTCCTCCGGCAGTGCGAAACGGCGAACGTCTGAACTGGAATCTGCGAAAATGACGAGTTGTTTGCGCCCCAACGAAAAAACAGTGTATACATGTTAACTAGCATGAAAAAAAAGGCCCCCCAGAATGTTTCCTCCGAGACGGAAAAAAAAAAACAAACATCCCTTACGCGGAACAAACCCAGTTCTCGCTATGTTGTTCACCTTGAACGAAAAAGAGCGGGTGGAGGTAAACAAGCGTTGCGTGGGTATGCACTCGCAGCTACAGGTGGATGCTGCCTTGGGCGAATGCTTGGCGCGATGTGTGGGCCAGCGCATCATTTGTTCGCCTTTTTGTCGACCCTGCTTTGTGAGTACATTGGTGTCATGAATTGATTGCTTCATTCAACAATTCTGGTTTTTAGGAACCGCAAGCAAAATGACCACATACCCGGTACATGATTTCATGATTTATTTTTTGATGTTGTACGCTCGACGCGTATCATACCTATACCGCACAACACGCGAGAGAACACACCTGCTCGGACCATTTTCAAAGCGGGGATTCCGGACAACGAGTCTATGCAAACTTCTCGACGACGTCTTTCCGAAGCCACCATTTTCGTTGTGTGTGTCCCCCATGTTTTGGGGGAAACTGGGTCTGTAAATTCGTCTCCTGGCTGGGTGTCATCTTGTGTGATACTAGTATACGGTTTAGGTACTGTCGGGTTATTATGGTACGAGTACGTCAATTTTTACGAGCTTAACTGGTGCCGTACGTATTGCCCGTGCAGGGCTATTTGTCCGATTTGACATCGGTGCTCGTATAACCTATGAAATATGGTGAATCAAAAGCTAAAACGTCCTCGGTCGTGATCGTCAACGTTGGAAACATAACAGCCGATCGAAAACGAGACTTACATAATTCCAAGTAAATTATATGGGTAGGCCCGAAATCGCATCCCAAAATCTATCATAATCCTGCTAAAAATCGATTGTTGTTCACAAATTCAGGACTTATCTTGCGTCATGCCGTTTCGTTCGAAAACGAAGCTCGGTTCTACCTGTAGAATGGTTAGCGGAAGGGTTTCTCGCTATTTTTCTAGGAATTAACTAGATAAAATTCAAGAGCAATTGGTTTTCACGTGACGGTCTTCCGCCAGATTAATCGTCACATGTCTCTTTTTTCTACGAACGAAAAACAGTTCTACGTGGGCAATTGCAATAATAGCTCTCAAAATCCTCTCAAATATACGGCTGCTGAACAAAGCACCTCAATGCAAATGTAATATATGAAACGCTTCTGTTTCATTGATCTTAAAGGGTCAAGCATTCAACATAGAAACAATGATACAGAATTACCTTCGCAGGATGAGAGCGTTTCGGACGTGTTTGGGGTGTTGACAGAGGTGTTGAAACTAAGGTTCTCATCTGCAGAAAAACGTGTATATGGTGCTGGGGAAAAGTTCGATTTCTACACCTGCTTAGACTATTGGCAGTGGGGTGGATCTTCGTATACCCTATAGTAGTATTACGCACCGTAGAATAGCACATGTTACTGCTATTATGTAATATTGGTCCCGAAGTGGTCGCTAGCCATCCAGCCCCAAAGCGCGATCACGTTTTTAATCAAGATTTAACACTAATTCAGGAGTCAGAAGTTCATCGAGCGCATTAGACATGACCTGTGCTGATGGTTCTGTCCACTGTACGTGCAACAGCAAACGTAAACAGGTGCTTACAGACGACAGCAGCAGCACTATCGTATGAACTACCAGCGGTATAGCTCTAATAATTTTCTACTTTTTAAATGCATGGAGTAGGCTCTGCTGCTGTGCATGTCGTCCAGCCTCAACCGTTTAAATCAAGGGATCACCAACCTAATACGCAGTCGATCATCGAGCGCAGTAGATTGACCATTGCATAGTTACGAACCTACCGCGTCCGACATTCGCGTTCATTCACATCAGCAGCGGTGTTAAGTATAAGCTACCAGGTATTCTATGAGAGGAAATTCATTACAACCGCAGGGGGGAGGGGGGGGGGGGGGGGGGGGGGGGGGGGGGGGGGGGGGGGGGGGGGGGGGGGGGGGGGGGGGGGGGGGGGGGGGGGGGGGGGGGGGGGGGGGGGGGGGGGAGGAAGGGAGGCGGGGGAGGTGATATGCGCCCAACAGGCTGACGCCTGGGTATGGCCATCATCGTCATGATGCGCTCCTTTTTTTAGGACCAAAGTAACTAGTATAGTACCACGCGGGCTATTACGGAGGTGCATAGTTAACAGGACCTATGGTATACATAAAAACCTATATATTTACCAATTTTTACTAACAAAATTTGGTCCCGTTAACTATGGACCCCCGCAATAGTACCAGTGCCTGCCTGTCACTTGTCTAACAGTCCCGCCCCTTGTTGTCCGTTTTTTTTTTCCTTTGTTTCCTTCTCTTTTTCCGTCTTTCCTTTTTTTTTCCCCTTTGCCCCTCTTCATGTCTCTGCATCTCGTTCTTTTGGCTTTTTGCTGTGGGTTTTTCTTTTTTGGTTTACTTCGTCGTCTTCCTTTTCGTTTCTCGTCTATATATGTAGATACTGTAGATACATTGTGTCTCTGTCTGGTGTTCTTGGCAGCGGAGTCAATGTGTTTGTTTGATTTGGTTCTGGTCTATGGCCTCTGCCAGATGATATCAGCAAGAGGGCTTCCAGCGAGGGACTCCACCAGTCTCGCTGGCCTCGCACTCAGTAAGTCTTGTTCTTAGAGCTTGTATTATCACGGAGTGATCCTCATCGGACCACGAGCCAGGTGGCTAGGGGACATCACACAGGATCCCCGGCCACTGCTCCACTCACACATGCGATTACACTGAAACCTCCACGGCTTGGTATCTTTTGGCTACAGCACCCCCAAAGCGAGTTCACTCGACACGAACGAGCTTGACAAAACCAAAAAACCAAGACGAAATCGCATGCGGCAAATCACAAATCAATGCTGAACTCTGAAGCAATTTTAATCTTGAGCGCACGGGTCATCCGTAATTTGCGCAATTCCTTCACGACGAATTCAGGCGCAGCAGAATAAATCGACCGCAAAGACTCCCACGTGCGCTCCTCTGCTTCGAAACCATCCCAATCGACCAAGACAATCACCTCGTTGGCATCATCTTCGGCCACATGCACCACAGCATTCATGCGGCATTCACCCTGCGCAAAGGAATGTTGGAAAACATCCTTCAGATCAGCGGTGACGTTCAACGTCGCATCCGCATAAAATCGTAAACGAGCCACGTGAGCTTGATGCACCTTCCCAGAAACGATGTTCTGAACTGAGTACACATGATCATGATCAGCTGCTACCACACGCCACGGACCAGTCCATGTGGACAACAATTTCGGTGTGACACCCTGCCGACGAACACGAGCATACAACACGAAATCACCAACCGCAAATTTTGGCAACACCACCTGGCCCTGAGCCTGTTTACGTTTGTTGTCGCGAGACACGGCAACAGCTGCGCGAATATCGGCGCAAAATCTCTCCTGCTCTGCAACGACTTCACGGACGTTCGCACGCAACAAGTCAGCATTCATCACGTCAACATTCCACCTGCCATCAGACTCAGAAACGAGCGCCGAGAAATCGGTACGCGGAGCACGCCCAAACATCACGCTGTACGGAGTGCTTCGGTAACGTTCACGAAACGAAGTGTTCAAGGCCCACTGAGCGGCCGGCAAAACATCAACCCACTCCGACACCTGACGACGCTGTTCTGACAGAATGGAACGCAGAGCACGTACCACCTCTTTTACCATGCGTTCACACGTACCGTTCGACCACGGCGTGTAAGCGACAGCAAAACGATGTTCGATGTGCAACGCGTCGCTCAACAAAGCAAGCACCCTGTTCTTGAAATGCGTGGCGGTATCACTCACCCACACACGCGGCACCCCCAAAGTCTTACACCAGGCTAGCAAATGCTTCGCTGTGACCTCGGCTGTACAAGCCTCGGCCGGTTCCAACGCCACGTAGTTGGACAAATCATCCATGATGACCAAAACATATCGGAAACCATCCTCATCAGGCAGGCCATCGCTACCTTCGGGCCCGCTGTGGCCAACATACAAAAAATCAAAGTGCACCACTTCTCCCGGAGCGGTACCATGCACCGTGTCTCCGTAGGGACGAGGAATGAGTGCACCTGCACGCGTGTCTACACAGTGCAAACACTGGCGAACGAATTCGCGAACCTGAGAATCCATGTGAGGCCAAACACAATATTCCTTCAGGCGAAACAAAGTCGGCGCCACACCACGGTGACCAGCCGAGCGCATGTGCGCGCACACCATCAAACGAGTTTGAAGAGCAAGATCATCCGGCGGAATCCACAAGACGTCACGCACCCCAACACGCACACGAAACAAACCATCATCGGCCAAGGTAGCTTGACCGAAGGTTGTCGAAAATTCATGAACACCAACGCCGATACGAGCGACAGACCTTTGTTGCGAGGCACGAATCACATCCAATGCGGGAAGCGAATCGTCAGCATTACATGGGCTGTGCACGGCAACCGAACGAACAGGCACCGTAGGAACTTTGACCCAACGAGACAACAGATCCCCCCAACAGTTTCGATCGCCAGGGATGTGTTCGATTGCATAGCGGTATTGTCCTAAAACACCCTTCCAATTCTCTAGGCGTTGTGCCATGGTCTTTGTGACCGTCGTGACACACTTCTCCGGATTGAAAATGTACTGCAAGTTTCGATGATCAGTAAAGATATGAACACCACCCCAAAGCAGGTATTCGAGCCTCCGGAACGTATTAACGATCGCAAAACCTTCTTTGTCGACAGTCGCCCAGCGCAACTGCGAACCTGTGAACGAACCACTCAGAAATCCGAGAGGCTCGTGAGACATGCTTTCCAACGCCAATCCACTGCGAAATTCGTGTTCAGGCACTTGGGTGAGAAAACTACCCCAATGGGAATCAGAAGCGTCAGGAAACATCAAAACAACGCACCCGGGACGAGGATGATGAAGCGGCACTGCTTGCGCCACCAAACCCCGTGCGGCATTCCACGCCCGCACCCGATCCTCCGTCCACGCGGTATCCTTGATGACACGATTGCGCGCCACTCGCTTAGTCCGACGTGTAGCCCCAACAAGGAGCTCCTCCAAAAAATCACGTAACGGTGCTACCGTTTCCGCTAAACGTGGTAACGATGTACGCAACCAGTTGACAGCCTGCAAGAATTGCATTAGTTCTCCAGCGTTTTCGGGACGACGCATTTCACTTAAACCTTGCACTCGAGCGGGGTCATGGGACACGACACCATTGGAATACACCTTACCACAGCAGACCAGTTCACGAGAGAAGAAGGTACACTTGTGGGCGGCGACAAACAGTCCAACATTCTCCAGGCGTTCTAGAATGTCATCAAGCAGCTGCAGAAGAGCTTCTTCGGTGTCTGCGAAAAAGAAAACGTCATCGACCCAAACTTTGCAATCCAAACCACGCAACACTTCAGTCATGACACCTTGGAAATAAGAAGTCGCATTCAAAACACCTTGGGGAACACGGGTAGGCGTGAACAAACCGTCGCTTGTCGCCATGGTGAAGACGTCTTGCGCCTCCGGAGCCAAAGGCATCTGCCAGTACCCTTGAAGTAGGTCCAGCTTGCCGAAGAAACGCGCCCCCAGCAGATCTCCCATGTCTTCATGGTTGGGCATGACGCCCGGGGACTTCTCCACCTGTGCGTTCACCGCCGAGTAGTCGCTCACCAAACGGAAAGAGTCCTTCTTGGGCACCGCCATCGCCGGACTCGCCCACACCGCCTGGATGTTGTGGTAGACAAAGCCAAAAAACACCAAAGCAGCAATGCACTTCGAGAGCCAGTCCCTTTTTGTCGGTTCGTACCGACGTGGCGTTGCCTTGACAGGCTTCGCCTGTTGCTTCAGCTGCACTCGCATCGGCTCCACTTGCGCTGGCGGATCACCACACAGCGCACGGCGAAAAGCACCCACGCGACGAGCCAAAATTTCGCGCAAACGGGTTGCTCCGCCGACGCTTAATCCACTCTGCTCTGCCTGCTGCACGCTGTCCTCCAACGCCCGTTCTCGGGCCGTCCGCTCCTCCTCCGGATCCATGAACATGTCTGGCCCCCGGTCGACCAAATGTTCCACCGCCTTGTCCTCCGGAGCATCCACCGTAGCCTCGGTCTGAAAAGCACGCACGGAAACCGTCACTCTGCGCGCCGCAAGGTAACTCGGAGTCTCCACACCGGTCGATACCGGCACTGCGCGAGGGCGAAGCTTCTCCAGAGCTTCACGGTAGACGTCGATGCCAAGAGCTTTCATGGTAGCCATGCCAAACAGAACGACGTTATCTGTACCAGGCATGACCGCGAAAGTGATGGGCTCCAATTTCACCGCTCCCCACGGCGTCCGTACACTCACGGCAATCGGCACCGTTTTTGTGCGTGACCATCACTGAAACACCCGTAGCGGTTTTCGCCTGCTGCGGGCCATTTTCGAACGGAATTTGCAGATCGGCGCCGCCGAAATGCGAAGACAGCTGCTGAAGTAAGCCGACACCGATGGACGTGAGCGCCGACCCCGAATCAAGGATCACACGCGCCATCAGCGAACCAACCGACCCTGGCAAAGAGAGATCAGCGCGTAAACACTCAGCGCTGCGATCGACAGGCACTTCACCTGCCGTTGAACTCTGGTCGGTACCAAGAGTCACCTGACGCCATGGCTGCCCTCCTACAGCCGGCGCCGAAGAAATAGAATCGGCGGTCCACCCCGACCAAGACGTCGAATATACAGACGGTTCCGGCGCTACCGCCCCTGCAGCAGCACCAGACACTGACTCCGCCCGCTCGGTGGATGGCGAAGTTCTCGCTCCAGCAGCACCCACCGATGTTCCAGCTCCTCCAACGTATACAGCTCGGCCGGCAACAGACGAACCAGATCCCGACCCAGCGGCTCCTGCCGCTGGCGCACCAGAAGTTGAAGAAGCAACAGCAGAAGTTCCACCGCCCGCTGTCAATTGATTGCCACCACGGCCACCGCGCCCGCGTCCATGGTTGAATCTGCCCCGGCCGCCATTGCGGCCCCCGCGATACCCTGACGACCCGCGCCCACCACTGCTGGGAGCTGTGCCGCCACCGCGAGCTTTTGGGCAATCAGAAACATAATGGTTGGGATCACCACACTCGAAACAGACGCGAACAAACGACTTTTTCGCGGACTGCTGCTGTTTCGGTTTCTGCTGCTGTTGGCGTCGCGGTTCAGCTGCCCCTGCAGCATCTTTCCGACCATACGCCTCGATGAATTTCCACTGTTCTGCAGCAGAAAAAATTTGGTCCATGACCAATGCCGGGTCCTTCTTCCACCCTGCAGCGTACGTTAGCTGACCTTTTACGTACTTTTTGAACTCGGACGGCCATAAGCCATCCACCAACGCCATGCTCACAAATTCCGCCGGTCCGGGCAACCACGAACGGTCCTGCGCGCGGTACATGGCATGCACCGCGTGATTCTCCGCAAAATACTTTTCCATAGCGGAGTTTACCATCATCGCGCGGTCTTTGACGGATGTTTCACCGCCCTGCTTTTCATCGCGCCTCATTGAGAGAACGCGACGCAAGTCCGCTGCCGCCCGCGAGGTGTCAAATCTGTTGCTGGTGGTTGTGTAACCAGCGTGCTGCCTAACAGCGTCCAACAACTCCGAGGCGGTCATCGTAGTCTGATGCTTGTAAAATCCCTCAAAACACCGATGAATGTAATTGGGGATAAGCTGGCCCATGCTCACTTTGGAGTGCTGAACCACCCCCTGAGCGTTGGCGAGCTGCAGCCGTTCCTCATAATCGAGGTACGCTTCGCGCCAAGCCGTGGAGGTTTCAGTGTAATCGCATGTGTGAGTGGAGCAGTGGCCGGGGATCCTGTGTGATGTCCCCTAGCCACCTGTCGTGGTCCGATGAGGATCACTCCGTGATAATACAAGCTCTAAGAACAAGACTTACTGAGTGCGAGGCCAGCGAGACTGGTGGAGTCCCTCGCTGGAAGCCCTCTTGCTGATATCATCTGGCAGAGGCCATAATATCTAGATATTATGGCCTCTGCCAGATGATATCAGCAAGAGGGCTTCCAGCGAGGGACTCCACCAGTCTCGCTGGCCTCGCACTCAGTAAGTCTTGTTCTTAGAGCTTGTATTATCACGGAGTGATCCTCATCGGACCACGAGCCAGGTGGCTAGGGGACATCACACAGGATCCCCGGCCACTGCTCCACTCACACATGCGATTACACTGAAACCTCCACGGCTTGGTATCTTTTGGCTACAGGTCTCTGTTCTACACCCCCAGCGCGGCTCGCGAGCCTGCAATCTGCAAAAAATCTACGCATTCTCTCTTGTGTGTTTCTTTTCCTTTCTTCCTTGAATTGTTCATTTTTCTCTCTATTCTCTTTGTAATTTATGACTTATTAACCTATGCCAAACCGGCGTCCCCGGTGACTTGGTAGGTGGTCCGCGAGCCTATCAAGATCAATTTCTTGGGTTCGATTGTCTCTGAGTGCATGCTCGTAGGGACTTTTTCTTTCACATTATTGATCAGCGGAAAGCGAGAGAGCGTGAGTTAGCTGTACATTCGATGAAAATCGACGAGCAGTGGGAATGCTGAACCATATGCGCGACAAAAAATAAAGGCACGTGCCGGGGGGGAGAAAGGACGACACATGTGACCACGGCTTGTCCAGAAGATCGCTGAGGGTAATACCTGGGAAGTAAAAGTGATGATTAAAAAAAAAAAAACAAAATGGGAAAGCGAAGTATCAATAAAAAGTTTGAATCTTAAAAAGATACCCGCCAAAAAAAAATAGAACACGCCTCCTGTGGGCACGTTTAGAAAAAAACAAAGTTGCCAACGTTTGGAAAAACTTGAAAAAAGCAAATCTGGGGCCGATGTTGGGCCAAGATCGGCTTGAGAAAAACTCAGGCCGATCTTTGGTTCGAAGCGGCGAGATTCCGAGTCCTCGACAGACATCGATAGACAAAACCAACAATTGCGTCATGATTTCTGAACGGAGTGCGCTCGTTAGGGGCTCCGACCCAGCAACGTGGACAAATTTGACGAGCACGATGTATCTGCACTCTATTAATAGAACTCCTCCATAATACGCCGCTGGTAGTACTACTGTTTGTACGATTCGTTCGCACCGTTCGGTCTGCCGTGACTGTGGGTTGTCCCACCGGTCGATTTATTGCTGGCAGCCTGCAACCACCTTTGTTTGTCGCTCGCCGACGCAAATGTCCGTTTTTCTTGAATTCGTTATGCTCGGGGTGTGGTACTACGTACTGCACTGTAGGGCCAATACCTCGTAGTATTTACATCCTACCTGGCTGTTGTGAGACGTTGTGCAGGGTTTGTCAAAAGTGCAGATCAAACCCTATGAAATACGTGGTTAGACCACGCAGGTTGTATGTCGTACGGCTGCCACCCGGCAACATGAGGTTGACTCATACAGGTGAGGATTGTAAGTTTCCTAAACTCTCTGGATCACATTTTTCAAGCGGGAATCGAATATTTGTCCGAGGTGTGCATGGATACGTACTGGGTTGTGTGTAAGGTCGAAAATGAGGCCGACCTTAAGTGAGCAGGCCAGCGAATGCAAGCGCAAACAGTGTCAAGATGATTTGTTGGCGTTAGCACGTCGCCCGAAGTATATACTTGTACATCATGCATGTATTCGTATACGTGCTGTGAGGGAGCGCTGCTAAAGATAAACTGAATCGCACAACAGGGTACAGCGGCGGCGGGGTACCCAGAATGTAGCCAGGTACAACAGTACCACAGTAGCTATTATATGATGTGGGGAGTCAAGCGGAAATTATTCAGAACCAATCCTATCGTGCTAAAAATCACTTAGTCTAGTCATTCACTCATCATGCACTCACACTCACTCATCGTATTAGCCGCTACCGTCGTCTCTCCTTCCAGAGTGAACGTCAAGGTAGCATCTTCGCACGGACAAGATGAAAAGTCCGTGGCATTGAGCTGAACCCAAGATGATTGGCCCATGACACCGGCAACAGAAAGCGCGCCCAGCGCACCCACCAGAGCTTTACCTTGGACAACGTCATCGCGCGACTTACGGCAGTCCTCACGTATGTTGTGCTTTTGTTTACGCCCAGTCCTGTTCGACGGGGAAGGGAGGAGGCGAGGCGGGGGTATGTCTTCTGCGGCTGTGTTGTCAAAGTCGACGGCGTATATATTATTCGTAAGAGCTGTCCCACAGCATCAGCATTTTATGCGCATTTATGTGCGTGCCGGAATTTATTTGCCTCTATAACGCAAATCAAATACAAGTTGTGTGCATGTCATATTGTAGGAGTGTGTGGGCGCTGTAGAATTATATATATTGGTCAAATTCTTACAGTACGTAACGTGTTTAGTGGTACGGTAAATTCATTATTGGAATCTTAATCTTCCCTTGAAGGCCAAAAAACACGTACGAACTGCATTGCGGCCACGAGAGGCCATATCATCAAGTAACCACTGCTGTTGTCTGCACCATGCATATTATTTGCTGCTACGTACGAGTAGAAGGAGTTTGTCGTCAAGATATCTGAAGCATATACTGCTGTGTAGTAGTCCACCACACCACAACTCCAAAGAAGCGCAGAAAGAGCAGTAGCAGTGGAGCAGGCTTTCTTTTGCTGTTGACTCCATGCTTCCTTCTAAGTTTCGGGGGTCTTTGTGAGTCATCGGGGATCGACGTTGAAGACCATCATGCTGCCCATACATGCCTGTCTGGTCGGCTGGAAAAAATAGTAGTAAAAAGGCCGAAAATACCACTTACTTGTGCATCCTATGGCCCATGACGGGGAAGCCGCAAACGTTTTCTGCGAATTCCGGGATGTTTCTTCGAAACAAGTACCCATAGTTCGGTTGCCAAAAACGACAAGCACTCTATGAGCTAGGATCCTTAGCGGTGTTTTTGACTTAAAAATTGAGTTGTACGACCAACAAGAAATCTCGACTGCTTGTGTCTAATCTCGACTGTATCTGCCCCAAGACGGGAAGCCACAACAAACGTTTTGTGCAGATTCGCGGATGTTTCTTCAATGCAAGCCTTCTTAGTTCGGTTGCCCGAAAATACAAGTAAAATAAGTGGAACATATCGCTTGTCGTGTGCATCCGAAAAAGACCAATGGCCCAAGACGAGAAGCCACAAACGTTTTCTGCTGATAGATTCGGTTGCCAGAAAAGACAAACAACACCTGAAGCTCGCGTCAGCTGTACTGCTGTACGTATCACAGAAGTATCGTATGATACGACTGGTATACTTGGCAGGGGTAAATTGTCGGTAAAACGTGACGATTACAGGTTCTGAATCCTGGCAGAGGGGTAAATTTCCCGAAAACGTGACGATTACAACAACAACAGATAGATTCTGAAACCGTCACTGCAGGATTCGGGGACAATAATTACGCAGCTTGCAAAGTTGAGTATCAACTAACTATTTAATCACTCGATCTTCGTACAGGTGACGTATTTCAAAATTTATAATATATGCTGTTTCAGTGCGCGAAATGGTACTGGCCGAAATCAATTGGAAATCGAACCAGCTGTAAGTATTATCGTCTCGTCGACCCTGGTGGCATCCAGGGGAGTCTCTGGCCAGTAGTCAATCGCTAGGGAAATAATGGGAAACGCGCGCGGTTCACGCAGCTTGCAAAGTTGAGTATCGACCGATCTGCTGATCGGTTGAACTCACAGCTGACGTGCTTTCTTAGTTTCTTATAAAATCATCAAGCTCTCGAAGACGGCCCCAAGCGGTAGCTCGAGCGACTCATAATTAAATTTAAAGAAGAGGGCAATGGTCACTGCAGTGCTCCCCATTGTCAATTTTCGACCTTCCGGGGGCTCAAGTAGCGCCGGAGGAGACACGAACCACGAGGGTTAATCATTTCTGCTCTGGGCAGATACATGTATGTATCGGGCTTCCTTGTAGTTGCTTTCAAGAATTCGGTGTTTTATGACCAACTACTATGCAGTACGTGATATACCGGTATGAACGATGTACCAATAGCAGGATCCGTAGCTTGGTACTGCTGCGATATGAAAATCCAGATACAACATGCCAAATAATCCTAATCATACGTTCTTGGTCATTCTTTTACTGCTGTGGGTACATTCATGCACAAGCAAGGATCTACAAAATCCTCCAATCAAGATCCGGACCATATTCAAGGACCGGACTTCGTTGAGATTCGGAATGATCAACACGACAGGAGGCTGTAGAGTGACGCACGCGTTCAGTTTTAGCCTTTGTTTCCATCTTCTTGGCATCGTGTGCAGGGCGAGCTTTGGGATCCAGCTCTCGTGATCGTATTGCCTGGTAGAACGTCTGAGATGGAACAAGGAGCTGTAGGATCGAAATGCGCCACTCGCTAGCCTGCCTGCAGAAAACACGAACATCACCTCCTGTGCTGTTGGATCACCTTCTGCTATTTTACAGGTGTGTGCTTGCTGTGTTTTTCATATATCTGGAGCAGAAGAGGCCAAGGACATGTACGATAGTGAGATTCATCAAAAACACGTACTTGTACGTCAAGACCTGCTGCAACATTTACAGGGAGTACTAAGAAATTACCGGTGTCTTGGTGTGTATGTCACGTGTGAACTGCTGTAAACCAACTTTCGACTGTCTTGTGTACCCCGGGCCTCACGTGTCGATCTGCTGTTTCAGTGCGCGAAATGGTACAGGCCGAAATCAATTGGAAATCGAACCAGCTGTAAGTATTATCGTCTCGTCGACCCTGGTGGCATCCAGGGGAGTCTCTGGCCAGTAGTCAATCGCGAGGGAAATAATGGAAAACGCGCGCGGTTCACGCAGCTTGCAAAGTTGAGTATCGACCGATCTGCCGATCGGTTGAACTCACAGCTGACGTGCTTTCTTAGTTTCTTTTAAAAAATATATGTATACTGTGGTTTCCAGGTTCTCGACCAGACCGTCGCATGGGTATTGTCCCGCGGAGGTCCCACCATTCGCCGAGGTCGTGGATATCCGTATATCTTATTGTACGACTGTGGTCATCCATATTCCATGACTATTTGTTGTCGTCAGCAGAGATGTCGTCAGCAGTGACATTATTGTCCCGTGACAAGTAGTCACTGCGGATTGGAATGCAAGGCCCGTGCCTCGCACACACTCTCTCTTCCTCTTCCATCATCGTTGATGGTTGCTCGTGAGATCGTCCGTACCGATCCTATCCCAAAACCTGGCGTGTCCTACACGCTACACCCTCTAAGAAAGGGAAGTGCCACAGATGTCGAGTCGAATCTGGGGGTCCTCCCCACATTTGGCGTCGACGAAGGCTCGCGCCTGTGGCCGTTCTTGTTTTCTCGTGAAAACACACAGGAGGTTCGGTATTTTTCTTCACATCGTACGAAGAAAAACACGAAAGAAAAAAATCAAAGAGGACACGAGTCAGTGTTTCGTAGACTGAGTAAACTACCCCTTTCATCGTTGCGATCTATGGAAGGCGCCCTTCGCCACGCTCATCGTTGACAAGCGAAGAACGCTCTTCAATCGCTATGGGCCGTGGTTCTACCCGTCTTCTGGTATACGGTATGCTCAAGCCGCGTTGGTAAGCCTTCGGTGGCGAGTAGATCTATCGTATACTACTGTTGTTTGTTTCTTCCGCTGTACGTATCAGTGAAACAAACACGTTCGGTTCGTTATGTCTATCTGCCAGTAGATATTTTCGTTTTGTCGATTTCAGGTAGGTGTTTGTCTGCAGAGTCTTCTGTGAACCCACCTGGAGCGCTAACGCTACGTAGCATAGGCGCTGGTTCTGCGTATAACCACCGACGAAACACCCCGTTCTAGTTTCATCCACCAATAACAGCGCTCTGCCCTCGTTAGGCAGGTACATACCATTGGTTCGTTGGACTGGTAAAATCTCTTCTGTTCCTTCTTGTTGTTCTGTTGTGGTAATTTCGTAAGTTTTCACTTATTGTATGCATCGTACAAGGGAACACAACACACAAGACTTTGAAGCACAGGTAGAGTTGGTACAATCGTTACGTATCATTGTTTCGCGTGCTGTCGCTGGGCCGCAGCAGCGCAGTGGTTGCATTCGTCACCGTGAGTACAACTGCCGACGTGCTCTCTCCCCTTCGTACGGGGGGGCAGCACGTGTAGTCGCCACTTCTTTGGCAGATCTGCGTGGGGAGTCTAGCTGTTTGTACCCTTTTCTATCCCATGCAGAGGTCATATTTCGTACGTTGACCTGTCTGGCCAAAGTTGAGCAAACAACTCTTATTCTGCTAGTTGGAGAGTTCGTGGTTGTTGCACACATAAACGACTAAATAAAAATAAAACGGAATGCCGCGAAGAGGAGCTTGTCGCGTATGCGCGACCGAACGTACAAGGTCAGTACGAAATATCAGGCAGCCGTCTTGCTTGATAAATGGTATTCGTGTGTACCATTCAGCTCGACTCGGTCCCCATGCAACAGCATGATGTGATAGGCGCATTCCGTACTCGGCACCATCGCTATTAATTGACTCTCGTTCAGGTACTCGTACGTACTCGTGTACGCGTGGTACTCATACAGTCAGTCTGCCTGGTGGTCGATTTATGTTTTTATTTTTTCCGTTTCGTCTCGTATTTTTACGATTTTCTTTGGTCCTTTGGGAAATAATTGCGCCATTCAATTGCATATCGCATAAAATGTTCGCGGATTTCCGTCCGGTTCGATTTGGTCGACAGAAAGAGCAAAGAACCCTCATACAGTCCAAAAAGCAGTACCGCAGAACGATATTGTATGTCGCAATCTCACCGCATTTTGGCAATCGTATTGTCACTACAGAGTACTACGTAGTACTTACACTACTGCTGTATGGATTGAGGGACCACTACCACTAGTTCGACAGTGAGTTAATACAGCAGTATAAAACTCGTCGTTGGCCGAATATAGGAGGTAGTCTATCAGACTGACTCACAGTCATATTTACCTGTACAACAGTACTCGTACGTACAAGTATGTAGCTTGTGCGGTACACGTTGGATGCGTGACATAAAGGCTCCGTGGCCCAACAATGTGCACTTCGTTGCGTGCCGTAAATCGTTGGATGCTTGAAGTCGTGGCATATTATGTCACTATCCGTTGCATTAGGCGATATTCCTCGCCGTACAGCACCAGTCGTCTCACTTTCAGCAGCGCATGGAAACACGTGCTGAAGTATGTACAGCATGCCGAAAGTTTGCGAAATTGTGATGATTTGTGGCGGAGCCATCGTTGGCACGTTACATATATATGTAAAACCGTTACAAGTATCATGATGTGGTCATTTCAACTGTGAGTGCTATCAGAAAATGAGATGTTCTGCGAAGAGCGAGCTATCGTAACTCGCACCGTTTTCACATGGCTAGCAATAATTATAGATGGTTTGGTTGCTATATCAATAGCTAATCCATCTTCCGAATATCTTACCCTGTACATACGTGTATAGGTGCAGAGATTGTCAAATTCGTCGTCAAGTGTTTCGGTAGCGTCTCCAGCTCAACTGCACGTGCAGACTGTCATAGCAGCAGAATCATCCATAACACCGACCGGCATAATTGCAGCTGTGTGTGCTGAAATCGTAGCACCGTTGTCTAAAGTACTTGTTGACTCCACGTTCTTGATGATCAATTGTCAGCAACTAACTTAAGATATCTGCGCAAATATTATCTCGTTTTCTTTTCGTTGTCTCGAGCGGAGTTTGGCAAGTGTGTCACGGCCGGAACAGTATTCCCCTCCCCCCGTTTTCTGGAGTACAACATTGCTATGTTCGGCGGTGCCCAGTTCCATCAGCGCGACTGTTGTACAGAGCGCTTACTGGCACGTTGTCGTCCCCCCCCCCCGATCACAGCTTTTCTACCACATTTTTGTGGCAAGCACTCTCCTACACATTTACACCGTGTGGTGTTCGTAGTAATGAATGATCTGTGAGTCTTCACAAAATGCACAAATATCGTCGAGTCATATTATCGAGGTGCTAATTGTCGTGAGCAACTCCCGAGTTTGTCCACAACTCGAAAGTTTCAATCTTTGACGACAGTGTTCGTGGCTCGGCAAACAACTAGTAGCCGTCGAGATTAGCGGACGGTCCTAAATCGGTTGTATATTTAGGCCACGTAAATTCTGCTCGATGAGTATACCAGTTGGGGGAATCGTGGCAAGCACTCGAAAAGCTGTCAAACCCCATTTGCACCAAAGATTGTCGTTTTGTTTTTATGTGTGGTTAATGTCTCACGGCGGTTCGTTGTCAAAGTTCGCCGAAGTAACCGCACCGCTCGCTGAACTCGCCGGTACATATAAGGATGTTGCTGCCCGGACACATATTACAAAGCCTGGACAACGCGCAAAATACGCGTTTGCCCACATCAAGCGTTTACTGATGGTGGCTTCCGTGTTCAAGATCCTTACTATTACTACAGTCAGGTATCGTACATACATGTGTAGTGATATGAAACCGTTGTCGCACTCGCTTATTATTAATGGCGAGCGTACTCTATCGAGAGGGACGTTGCGATGATTGTTGATCATAAACCTCCTGACCCATCCATATCACAATTAGACATGTATATTTTCAGTATGCTAAATCGTTGGAGTATCGTTCTTCAGACTTCCAACTTTACCGTTCAGCATATAAAAAGGAATATTGTTTTTTTTGTTTCCCTATACATAATACCGAGCGTTTGACGTAGTGGAGAATTAACGTTTGCTTGGAGTGGTGGCCGTAAGTTATATTCTCACAGCGTCTGAGGGAAAGACTCTACCGTTTGGCTAGCCACGCACCATTCAGGGCTCCTCTCAATCCTCGTAGAGCGAAATATTCGCTGATACAGCGTCGTCGCTGCTTCTCAAACAGTGTTGTCGCTGTTCTTCTTACAGCATCGTTGCTGTTCCTCAAACAGCGTTGTCGCTGTTGCTCATACAGCGTTGTCGCTGTTCCTCTTTTATTACAGCATTGTTGCTGTTCCTCAAACAGCGTTGTCGCTGTTCCGCATACAGCGTTGTCGCTGGTAATCTTACAGCATCGTTGCTGTTCCTCCAACGGCGTTGTCGCTGTTCATCATACAGCGTTGTCGCTGTTAATATTACAGCATCGTTGCTGTTTCTCCAACAGCGTTGTCGCTGTTCATCATACAGCGTTGTCGCTGTTCCGCACACAGTGTTGTCGCTGTTTGCGTGGTTTCTAATACAGCGTTGTCGCTGTTTCCGTGTTTTCGTTGATGAACCCAGAATGTTTCTGGAAGAACAATGTGTTGAGTTCGATCCGTACATCGAATAGGTGAAAACAGTTGTTACCGTTCCCGTTTCCAACGATTAAATCTAGTACTCGATGAGCCACAAACCGTTTGAACGCACTATTCCAATCGTTATATGCGTATATATCTGCAAGAGAGCAGTTCGTTCGGTGACCAAATCGTGCACCCACCACTCTCCGGGAATGACCCGTACCGTGATCTACCAGCGTTCAGTGGTCATCTAGCTTCGAAAGCTACGCTCATTATACCCGAGACCGTGGTTCAGTGGCTGTCTATGTACAAAGATGAAACCACGCAATTAGATGCTATTTTTCGAACCAACATTGCAAGACGTATTACTGTCCTCTGACGTACATGCTGAGCATCGTCTTTTTTACGTCCGTTTCATGTGTACACCCTGGCCTGGTCGAGTAAAATCGTCGTCGAATTACTCGAAGTGCATCATGTCCGTGATTGACCACACGACTCATTTTCTCGTGATGGTCGCGATTAGTGACTAATCAATCGACACAATCGCCCGAGTTCTTCGAGAACACGTGTTCTCCGTTGTCTCTGCTCCGGAAACTTTGCATTCGGACCAAGGTAGCGAGTTTGAGAATGAACTTGTCAAGGAGTTGCAAGCCATATACAGGTATGGGTTCAAAAAGACGCGACGCGCACGTCAGCGTACCGCCCACAAAGCAACCCCGTCTTAGAGCGTGTGCGTAGTACCTTGCACAGCATGTTGGCGATGTACGTAAACGTTAAATACGACAATTGGGCAGAATTACTACCGTTTATTCAGCTCGCGCACAACACAGCCTACAACAAAACGCTCGAAGACACCCCACATTTTTTAATGTTCGGCCGTAGAGCTTCGTTAACCGTTGACATTATTCTCGGCGTCCCGTGTACGTCTGGTTCTGGAACACGATTGGAATACTCCCGTCGTACCATTGAAAACCTGCAACTCGCTTACGAAATTGCTCGTCGCAATTTACAGGAACGTACCGACAAGCAGACAGAAACTAACGAGAAATTGTCCTTTCCGCAATATCAGCAGGGAGATCAGGTGTTCGTACACCGCCCCTATACCGTTGGTGATGGACCGAACCCCAAACTTATTAGTCCCTGGCGTGGTCCATTTACTGTTCGTTCCCAACTATCACCCGTAATTTATCGTGTTGCGAGAGATGGCGAACTTGCGGAAACATCAGTTCATTTTGGTCGTATGAAGGCATACCATAATGACGCGTCTAACTCAGTACCGGATTTTACAGCACTGGACGAGTTCCTTGTGAGAACAACGTTGCCGCTACCTGACTTAGACGGCTCTGTGCTCACCGTGCACATCGGCCCGTATGCTATTGAAGCTATTGAAAGTCATAAGCGTGGCCTTGGTAAAGCCTCGCCGACTAATTTCCAATACCACTTTCTCGTGAAAGATAAACCGTCTAGTTTTGGTGTTTGGAGACGTGACAACATCGTGCCACAAGATGATTAGAGCGTATCGTACGAGGATCCTAGCTGAAGATCCGCATGCATTTGATCGTCCCAAACGTAAGCGAGACGTCGTCGCCTCGTAACCCTGACACAAGCCCCAGTATCGTTCGTTGTCGACGTCGCTATAGCCCTGGGAGTACTTGTAGTCGGGACCGTCGCACCACACCCCACTACCATATAAATATCTGGCCAGATATCGTTTGTTCCTTAGTGGGTCGTTTAACACGTGATTCGCAACCTCAAGTGCAGTTGTCTTGCGGATGCTTGGGAGATATCGTTTGTGGAGTAGTGCCCACGAACCAAGTCATGGTCAGGCACCTAAATGCTGAACCCCAACAGCCAGTGTCCCGGTATATCGTTGAGATACCAGTGTGGATTGTGTTTTGTTACTTCGTGTGAATGTGCCCCACGCGAAATGATAGCATTTTATTCGTGGTAATTTGCTATAGAGTTTGAGACGTACAAGTGGGAATAAAGCGTTCATCTAGTAGTTATGCAAGGGTGTGCATATACCAAGAGTATACACTTGTGCGTTATTATTGGGTTTTTTTACTACAATAGCCGCGCACAGTGCTCATATACTTTAAAGTATGCGCGTGTGTGTGGTTATTCAATCAAGTAATGAACGTTTTCTTAATCGTTTTAGGTGGAAGAGACACGGTGTTCTTTCCATCAGTCTCTTTGTGCGAGACACTAGGGATTCCTGGATACATGGAATTCTCTAGTGTCGGAGTCGTTCCGTTGGATTTGACCGAGGAGAGGCAACCGTGCGCGTGAGTTGCACAATCCAAAGTCATATATCCTCGGGCACATTATGAGTCCCCGCTTGTTTTACTGCATTTTCGTGAGTGCTCTGTCTGCAGTCAATCGTCAATGACTGTCCGAATGTCTCTTGTACAGATCGTCAACTGTATAGATAGTTCGTGCTATCAACTCGTTGTAAGTCGATTCCAGTGTTTTCACCGAATCGCAAACATGTACTTGCTCAAAAAGTCGATGATGCCCTTTCTGACTGAGGAGACATGTTGTCGTCGTATCGTTCACCATGCACCTGCAGTCCGTTATACTGCACCGTTATTGTCACAACCACACCGTTGTCAAGCCATGCAGATTTTATTGTTTATTTTTTTTAATCGTTTAAAAAAATCGGTTGATCAACCTAAACGTTCGTATCGTTTGTTGCGCACCCTGCATGCAAAGCCCTCTGACAAAATTGTCATTCAGTACATTTAATTCTCTTCAGTTTGTGTGTACCAAAGCTTGCAAGCAATCGTTCCACATACACACTGTGAAACGTCGAGAAAAGCTGGAATGTCGTCAAAGGCACATATCATTGTTCGATATGAATGGTTTCGTATACCATTAATAAGGCACCATACCATCGTTGGGTATGAATGGTTTCGTATACCATTGTTAGTGATGCAAGATTATATACAATGGTGAAGTATACCATCAATCATTCAAAATACATGGTTTCGTATACCATTGTATAGATGGTTCCGTATATACCATCATTATGTTTTCATGGTTTCGTACACCATACAACATACATCCAGAAAGTAGAATGATTGAGTTCGTATATCATCACTATGTACACATGGTTCCGTATACCATAACACACATACATGGGTCAGTATACCATGGTATGAATGGTTTCGTGTGTCCATATCATGAATGGTTTTGTATATCATTACGTATACATGGTTCCGTACACCATAATATACACGGTTTTGAGTACCATTTTAGGTACACATGGTTCCGTACACCATAGTATACATGGTTTTGTATACCATCATTAATATACATGTTTCCGTACACCATAGTATACGTGGTTTTTTATACCATCGTAGGTGTACATGGTTCCGTACACCATAGTGCACACGGTTTTGTATACCATCGTAAGTATACGTGGTTCCGTGCACCATAGTACACATGGTTTTGTATACCATCGTAAGTATACATGATTCCGTACATCATAGTGTACATGGTTTTGTATACCATCACTTGTTATGCATGGTTTCGTATACCATTGTATTATTCATGGTTTTGTATACCATAACTCATTCGTCATACGTGATTTCGTATACCATTGTATACCTGATACATGAATTTGTACCCCATCGTTCGTTAAACGTTGTTTCGTATGCCATCGTGCGTTATAACAGGTTTAATTTTCGTTGTGTATGTTAATCCTGAACCATGCAAGCGCGCATGCGAAGGACATAAACATATCCCACTTGTATTTGATATTTCGTAGTATATGACTGACACTAGCAAATCAAATCATGATCATACAAGCCCGTGGTCTTTACTACGCAAGGGGTGACATGACTAGATGAAAAAGTGCAAAACTTATACATCAACTACTGCTGTACAATGCCTTGAATGGTAGAAAGCCACAAACCTGTCATTCTTCATAAATGTTCAAAAGCGGTACTGGGTTCTCCAGTATTACGCGTTCAAATATTGGGGGGCGATGTGGGTTCCAGGTTCTCGACCAGACCGTCGAGTGGGTATTGTCCCGCGGAGGCCCCACCGTTCGCCGAGGTCGTACATATCCGTATATCTTATTGTACGACTGTGGTCATCCATATTCCATGACTATTTGTTGTCGTCAGCAGAGATGTCGTCAGCAGTGACATTGTCCCGTGACAAGTAGTCACTGCGGATTGGAATGCAAGGCCCGTGCCTCGCACACACTCGCTCTTCCTCTTCCATCATCGTTGATGGTTGTTCGTGAGATCGTCCGTACCGATCCTATACCAAAACCTGGCGTGTCCTACGCGCTACACCCTCTGAGAAAGGGAAGTGCCACAGATGTCGAGTCGAACCTGGGGGTCCTCCCCACATACCTCGTAGACAATACTTTCGAATCTACACAAAAAGCCTTATAAAATAATATCTAAACAAACGGAAGTAACGAAAACAGCAGCGGCTCATCCCCGGAATAATTATTCACATTTAGAACCAAACCATACTAAAAATCAATTACATGCAATAAGATTCGTAGTCGATACCGCCGGTGGGGCGTGATCCCACGTCTCTCTGCGTTAGCAGAGTGTTCTTACTGTTGAACTACGACGGTTAGAGTGTAGGACAGCTCGGGCTGAGACAGCAGCCCGATGACAAGATCAGACAGGGAGATATGAGGAGTGAGAGCCGAGGGACGAGCAATCATCGTTGCTCTCGCGGTACTCGGGTCAAAGGACAGTTCAGCGGGGCCTTGCTATATCCCGCTGCGGAGAATCCGCTAGGCAGAATAGCCGCCGCTGAGGATCCGTCATCGGAACGTGAAGGAGAAGGCTCCGTGGCGAGATCCAGACATGACAATCTCCCGAGTTCGCCGAGCAAAGCTTCTGGAAGATCTTTCTCGAAGGATGCGGGGATTTCGACTATTTGGGTAGGCGTGTTGGTTCCGGGGACATGGTATCCACATCACCCCCCAGTTTTAGTGGTGATAGAGCTCGAACTCCACCAAAACTCGAAAGCAATGGAACCAGAGACAAAGGGTGACAACACGTCTACTAGTCGACAATGTATTCCTCAAAAGGCGATTCGCTAAAAAAAGCCTAGAGTTATACACACTCATTTTGACAAGGCAACATAATATATAATTGCCAGACATATCATAGTAAATGATGACATAACAGCAGGACAGACAAATCTGCTGCAGTACCGTAGACAGTCGGATGTATATCCGGACATAGGATCGGACAGAAAAATGGTAAGCGATGACAAAAGAGTAATCCGTTTTCACACACGATATGTTCAATACACATCGCACCGTGGCTGGCCAGCTGGTGGATTACGACAAGAGACAATGAATGATTGATCCTGGACAAAAAAGTGCGTGAGCAACGACAGTAGAGTATCCCGGGATTTATTGACACAGAATGCTAATAAGACGCACGTTACACGGCTGAGTATTGAGTATTTACTCGTCGTGTGGACATCATGGCTGAAGGCTCGACAGGCGCAACAGGGTCGCGAGTGCTGAAAAGCAATCTGACGACATACCTGACGGAGACAATATCAAGTATTTAATACTGTGACAAGGACACTTTGGATATTTAAGCTGCGCTTGTCATCTGACGGGTGTTCGAGACCGAATCAGAATTCAAGTGTAGTTTAAAATCACTTGGGCGGTGACAAAAGTACAACAAAGTAAACCGCTTTCCACAGTATTAATCTACTTGAGGGTCGCATCCAAACACATCAGATATTGTTAAAGACAAAACAATGTGTTGGACTGCAAGCGACGAGTTGACTGACATAAGTGTCACAGATAGACATGGAGAAGCAATGATTCGATCATGCGACACTATAAGAGTGTGCAGTGGATGACAAGACAAGCGTGCGACAAGCGGACACATGATGTATGCCATGATTCGTTCATATCTGTATTGAGACAGAGTGTAACAGAACGAGGCATATCTTCTCAATGACAAACGGCGTGCGCGAACGCTGGGTATATTATTATCATATCCCTCCACTGGTGTGCGATGGTGCCGACTACCTTTTACAGTAGTACGAAAGACAAGTGCCCTACAGTTGAAAACACATATATATATATCTATGCAATCAAAACCTGAGAACGACCCCCCATGAAGCGATGGGAGTCGGGATTCAACACGACTAATGAAGGACATCGCGCCACTGGGTATTAACCTCAATTGGTGCGATAGTTACACATGTATGTGGAAGACAGTTCAAAACTTTGTACGTACATCGTTTTGAATAAATATGAGACATGAAAAAAAAAAACAAGATGATTACAAAAACAAATCTACAAAGGGCACTGCGGGCGGTAACATGAAAAGCAACACGAGTAGACTCGCGATGACAGTACACCGAAAACCGCTGACAGGTTGGCACGCACACTAAAACACAAACTATTCTTGGCTCCACTAGACCTATGGATCACCCCCCCTGCCAACGAGGTGAGTAGGTGATTACATTAGTAGGTCTACAGTACTACATAACCTAGTACTTGAAAACTAACTCAGTCTTGGGATCAGATGACGACATGATCTCCCACTGAGTTGGATGCCGAAAAATAAAAGTCAACTATACTACGGTACACAGCAGTGTGCACCGTATAGAACTCACCACGGAGGGTGAAGACAACACACAAAGTGCGCGGTACTCGCACTGGACAAATGACAAGCCAAGCGGTGATAACACCGAAACATAATCTACTCCTGTAGGAGGAGGATCAGACAAATGATGGAACCAGTAGCACAGGGCAAACATCAGTTGTTGCTCAAACTGATGGGACAGAAAAGGAAGTGCTACAAGCAAGACAAAATAAAGCCCAGTAAAGTGCTACGGTACATCCGCGGGGACAGTACGAGATTTCCACGGAGGGGGGATTAAATGCTGAGGAGTCCGTCGACAGTACTGCAGCACGGTAGGAAGCAATCATTTCTCTGCATTGAGGAAGGGCGTTGACATGACGCCATATACCCATCTGGGTAGGATAACCTTCAAGCTTGAGATGGTACTGAAAGTTAGTCAGAGATGCTGCTCCTACTCCCCTTTTGTGTCCATCAATACTCTCAAATGTGAACGCACCGATCGTAACTTTTGACAAGGAGCCTTCAAGATCGGGCACTGGGAGAGTGGTCCCCAAAAATAAATCGTCGTATCCACACGACGCAACAACTAAAACAAAACATCTGACGGGATGGTTCGATCCGTCTGAAACAGAGCTTTCCGGCAATATTTTTTGCCAGGTACGTGTTCTGAAAATATGTGACCACCGCAACACAAATCAGTATATATGTGAATGTCGAATTTCGGGCGAAGTTGTTCTCCCTGGACTATATATGTGTTCCTCTGAGAGCTGAAGATCGAACAACAATCAGTCGATTCGACACCGGCCGAAGTGCTTGCCTTTGCGGCGGGCTGCCCGATGCTAACTCAAGGGTCACGCACACACGCCCACGGCGGGGATTCCATCAAGACCGTATTCGACATATTGTGATCCTACTGCTGTATCACCTATCAACGGTGCACGGTATCTACCCGGTATCCAGAAAGCGTAACCCGTAATTTAAAAACCCCTCTACGCCAAAAAAAAAAACTGCTTCGTCCTATCGTAAACAATTGTCCTGTTCACCCGGGCAGCATCCAGGGGAGCCACTGGCCTGTATCCTTATCAAGAAATTACATGCAGAATACGCGTGTTCCGCTTATTATAACACTTACTTCTAAAATTCAGTAAAAATGGGATGCAGACGAGACAGCTTGCAAAGTTGAGTATCAACTACTTGATCAGTCGAACTCACAGCTGACGTTTGTCATAATTTTATTAAAACAGGAATTACATATAGAATACGCGCGTTCGGTTTATCACATTACTTGTAAAATTCGGTACAAAGGGAATATAGACGAGACGTACTACGCAACTTGCAAAGTTGAGTATCAACTATTTGATCAGTCGAACTCACAGCTGACGTATTTCAAAATTATAAAAAAAACAGTACAGCAGTAGATGACGATGCACGTAATTATTTCCCTGACCTACGAAGTGCTCCCGCACTTCCTTTTCCCTTCACATGTATACCAGCAGCACTTGTAAGCTCGGGGTTTTTTTTTTGGTCGTCGTCGTCGTTCCTACGTATTATAGTGTATTATTAATAGGAAGTATCCCCTTTAGATATTTTTAGGAACCGTTGGAATATCATACCAAACAAAGTGCGGGGCGCTCGACTCAACGGCCTTTACACACGGCAACCACTTCTTCCAGTCGTCGTTGTCCTCAGTATATTTGCAAATACACTCTTGATCGATAGTGCGCTACAATAGTACTACAGGGGAACCGGATCAAAGTAGATGCAGTTGATGGACTCGCTGTTCATCAGCATTTTGACCTTCGATGGCAAGTTAGGAGCCGGCCTGGAAAAAGAGAAAGCACAGTGCACGGCTGAGCGCTACGGTGATGACGATCAAGGCAACCTGTTGTTATGGCCGCGAGACGCCCCCCACAAACAAATACACGTCGAATGGCCAAAAACAGAGGGACGGGGCGAAGATATTCTCTGCTTTGCACCGTATAAAGACGGACACATACAGAGCTCCATGGCGATTACAGCCTATCCACGCGTAAAACTCTATATAACGCCGTAGGGTGCATTGTTAGGGACCTGTTATTAGTTTTCGGCTCAACAAACCTCATTCAATCCTGAAACAATCTTGATCCCCGCCTGATGGCAGTACTGTCGTACTTGCGGCCTCGTTTGTTCTACACCCTGACCACTGAGAGCACGCGCGGAGCCGCAGGCGGGTGTCAGCCCGCTGCGGTAAAACCCCCTTTTGTACTCTATTTATTTCTACTCTACTGTCAACACTTATTCTGTGCTCAGGGCGTCGCCCCCCGGGAAGAAACCGTTCGGGTTCCCGCCCCAACCGCGAACCGCCAAAGCTCCGCGCACATGGCGCGCGCGGAAACTGGCCTCGACCCTTCGCACTGGGGGGCAGGGCACCGGTAGAGCCAGCATAGTTTCGGCTTCCAGCGACCTGTTTTCCGCAAGCATCTGAAGCCGCGAGTCGGTTCTAGGAGAGAACGAACCTGTGAAACGCTGTCACCACCACGTCAGTCTCCGGTGACGAAGGTGTGGACGTGTACTCGTAGTATTTACGAGGGTGCAGCATTGTGACGGAAGGGAAAAATACTGTAGCAAAAGGTTCACAGGTCATTCTTGCATCGTGCCGGAAGGAAACCTAGCAATCAACCGTAAAACAAAAATGTCGTTTCGCCCAGTAGTCCTACGGCGTACCCTATTCGGTATGCCTCTAGATTAGTACGAGTTTGCTACCATGTACACAGTGGTATACTGTACCGATATGGTAGCAAGGAGCTTGCCCAGAAGCCGGCCGGGCAATGCTCGTACCTATGCACAGTCGTACGTCGTATAGGCAACGCATACCAGTTGCTACGTTGTACAGGGCAGATGCTCAGCTTTTGAAACCGCTTGTGCAGAGAACAACACAACAGCTGAACAACCAACAGCCGCCCGCACTCAGTGTTGGGCTAAGCAGTACGGAAGATAAGTAGACTGGAGAGAGGGCTTGACCCGACGCCTGGTGGTGGTGGTAGTGATGTTGTGTGGTCGTGGCGGTGGAACAATAGTGGCCGTGTGTCTCCTATTTTCCTTTGAAATTTCTACACCAGCAGTAACAGCAGTGACGGGTCGAGGGGGGGGATAGCGTTAGTCCGAACCGCGCAGAAGCAGGAAGGGACATAGTTCGACTTCCGGCTGGATCTAGAAGCGAAGTTTGGTAGTGGCGGAAACAGTGTGATGGTGGTCGTCGTCGGGCTTCTTAAACAGCACGACATACTCGTACGCTATACGTTTTTTCCTGACTCCTGTGTCTTGCTTCTTACTCATATTACCTGGTGTATACGAGTACACGAGCACGTACGTCGTTGGGCTGCATATTCTTATGATTATGGCGATGACACATCAACAATCGTCGATACTGTCCACTACTATCCAACACCCACCACCACACACAAGTTGACAGTTACAAATATACTGCTGCGAGATAACGGGTATCCTATAGGGATAGCTGAACTATCTTATCACTCAGAAAGCACGATGCATGGTTTCTGTGAATGCATTCATATGCTCGAGACTTGATTTCCCCACTTCAGGACCCCCGTCATTCAATTTTCGTTGTCTCGTGCAGGATGTGAAGCCCGACTTTCTCAGTGGCGAGTACTTCGAGACGATACGCGAGGCTCTAGCGCTTGTGGATGGAAGGTAGCCGTCCGATCAACCACCCGGCCAGGTTTTCAGCCTCTTGTTTAGGAAAGGCGTTCTCTGGCCATCTTGAGTCTCGCTCTCACAACATGGTGGGCCGCGTGAGGACTTACATGCAGTCCGTTCTTCAAACTCTGCTCGAAGACGCCTGTGAGGATTATCCAGCCCTGCTCGACAAGGTCAAGAGCCTGGTGCAAGAGTACACGGAGGACAAGGAAGAGAGAACGGTGAAGGCAGTGTCAAACGCGGTCAAGGCCGAGCTCGACTGGGTGGTCACCCATCCCGCGTACACAACATCTATCGCCGGTGTTTGTCACATGGTACACACGAAGAGAGAGATACGGAGCGGATCCGAGGTGTCCGTTCAACACAGACCGCCTGTGGCAGCGCAAAGGATCAGGACATCCGAAGCATTCAGGTTGAAGTGTCGCGGAGCGCCCACAGCAACCAATCAATACAGTGTCATCCGGCATTAAACTTACCCTATATGCGCCTCTCATACCCGGTCGGTTGGTTGTACGTCCTTTGAATACGGGGTGCGAAAGTAACGACATTACACGTATCGATGCTTTCCGTTAATTTATACAAGGCCTACTGTAGCGACACTCTGCTCTACATACGTGATGTCGCAGTAGACACTAAAAACGCTCGTTCAGGGACTGGGGTTCATTCTTAGGCTCTTTCACATTTTTTTCCCGAACGTGCAGTAGCAGATTGCTGCAATTAACCAGACAAACCCTCCCGTCGCCATGTTTTGCAACAGGCGTGCCTTTTCGGTTACTCCGAAAGAGTCTTCAAACGAGTGTTTACTGCTGTTTTTGAGCACGCCTACCATCTTGTCAGCGACAGCTCGGGGGATGAACTCGTGCCCTGGATGCTCAAGACAGCCACCCGCGAAGACCTTGAGAAATGGTTCCCCGAGCACCCCGGGACTCTTCGTAAGCGGAGGGGCATACGTCGTCAACTGTCGCTTCTCGACACTGGTCTGACAATCCTTGATTCCGCGCGTAGGACTAAGAAGTAGCTGAGTGATATCAACTCGTCTCTTAGACACTGCACAAGAAGTCGCATGCCTTCGCCTGGAAAAAGAAGAAAGCGCGACATGCGCTTCCTGCGTTTTCCAGGCAAAGGCACGTTCTATTTCCGATGAAACGGCATTTCGCTCAAACCCACGTTGAACTTGCCTTCTTCTCCTAGGCGTTTCGCGAGCAGAAGGAGGATCAAACGTGCCTTCGCCCTGACAACACAGAAAGCGCGACATATACAAGCGCTCTTAGTGTTGTCCAGTCGAGGGCACCTTGGACACCGGGCGAAGGAGACCATTGTTTCGGCTTGTCTTCTGAGTACAATAGAAGCAGCAAAAGGAGAACCAGCAGGGTAGCAGTGGCTCTCAGTTGGTTGTGTCACTGTTCCAAAGGTACATGTGAAGGACCGGGAGGAGAACATCTAGCTCATTTTGTTGGGTGACATGTGACGTTCGTTGGATAACATGTGACTGCTGTGGACACTATCGTGATCACCCACGGTGTAAACTACTAGCCGATTGTCGGGCAGGGCGTAAACATATGACGGGTGAAAAAATCATATTCGTGCAGTGTGGACATCTACAGTAGTACAGGGAAGTGTGAGATCCGAGATTGCTGTATGTGGGTTTAGGTAGTTTTGTTTACACTGGTGAGCATGCACGGCGTGGGTGTGTGCATTCCTGGAAACTCTTATCATACCGAGGCACGCCACGAAAGGGCTGCTTTTCCCGGGCGCCCCGCACCCCAGCCGTAGCAAAGTTTCTGAAGCCGTTTCCCAATTGAGAGATAGGAGCTCTAGGGACGCCTTCCTACATGTCCTTCGGAGAGTCTTTTCTTGCCCCGTGATCACAAAGCCGCGAAACAGATTGCCAACATCTCCAAGTGGACACTGGGACCAATGCCTGACGATAACGAATGAATGCGATTGGGGAGTACCTTCAGTGGGTGAGATCAAAGAGGGACCGCTGCGATATGGAAGCACTTTAGAGCACGACTTCAATACGCTTCAGGTGACCATCACCGGTTTTAACGTATCTCGGCGGGAATACCATCTATTTTTTCTAACCAGATATATTGGATGCCCATGCACGCCATGCATCCGTCACGCACATGACTGTGGTTGGTATACACATGTCTTCCTGTGCAGATACGAGGACGTTTGTATGAATCTTCATCTTAACACCCTGTAACGTTGGGCTCGACTTGAAGACTGGAGAGAACGGAACACCGCTGCATCTAAACGACTTGTGGACTTGGAACCTCGCGATGTGCTTTTCGCTGAGACGCACCGGACGCATAGGCTCTTTTCGCTTAGATTCGTCGATTAGGGCACCCGACTCGAGGTGCGCACGACAAACAATTCAATACCCACAGCGAGACGCTGTTTTTGAGTGAAACCAGGTATTCGATAGGGAAAACGTATGCACATTGTTCTTTGGTCATGATTCTCTTGCCGCCTTATCCTGACAAGCTTGTTATGCATCTAGATGTTGTGTCGGTTTCCAATTGATGAGGGATGTCTTGCCACTACCCGTAGAACTAATATCTTCGGGACTGATACTGTGGCGTAAATATCAGGTTCGAGTTTGGTTTCTTCGATGGGGACGCTGTTCAGCCTGTTTAGTGACTACGAGTTACCACTGTAGATCCCAGAGAAGTCAGCTATGTGAGAGTGTCGTTTCTACAGTAGCTTCACGTATGTGGTGTACGATAAGTACAGTAACATAAAAGCCGACCTGGGTGAACACCTCAGGTTGGTACGAAAACCCGACCAAAATAGAAATGTGATTATTCTGTCAACGACGAAAATGCAGGAAAATCAGCAAATACACAGACTTAAACAAACGCATTTTCAAGGTGCCGGTGCCCCAGAGAACATTAACCAAGATCGTGGCCCTACTCCAAGGGATGGGGGTATTCTTGTTTGGCGCCCCGGAGAGCGAGAAGAAACACCTGTCCACAGTTATTTATCAAATTTTCGTGAACGGTTCGTTTCTTCCACCTTAGGCGGGCCTGTCTCTGACCGTGCCGTCATTAAAGTGTGATTTATTCCGAGGGTGGAGGCACACAGCACCGTGAGTGGTGTAGGCCAACCTTGACAACAGCAGGAACGTACTACTGAACTACTGCAGGCTCTTCGGCTGAGTGCGGATATCACACTGCCGTCCCTTTCCTGCAGCGTGTAGTAGCAGCGTATCACACAGGAAGTTGCTGGAGATAATCCGTGGTAGTATACGAAATGCAAACAGTCCACGCCGGAAACTAACACAGACGGCGGTGCTCGGAGGTGATGTAGGGAAACGGTGACAACAGCAGGCATGTATCTACTGCTATCCTCTTGGCTGGATGTGCCAGCTGCACTGCTCCTGCTGCAACAGCAACAGCTACAAAACGGCCGAGGAGGAATCAAGTTTTCTTGTGTGGCGGTTGGTCATCATGGTGGGTGTGATCCAGAGTCGGTATACATGGATTCGTCCTCCCGCGCCCCAAGCCATGCCCCTCTATCGTCATTGATACAACTAACTAGGCGCATAAAGTACACTGCGGATGCGTCACCTCGCGCGAAGGGTTTTGATGCTGCTGCAGCTGCTGCCTGGGCGACAGGGTTGCAACCATGTATAATACACTGTTTATTTTAATCTTAGCATGCTCGTTCAGCTCTGTTTGTGCTCAGCGGCAGTAGTATCGGGATTGCTGGGCAATCACTGTCATAGTGCAACTCGTAGCCCGGCTTCGATTGCGACAGGCGTGAAGGGTGAGCTCTGTTCACAAGATTGTTTTGATTGGAAGTAATATATTTACCCCTGGCCATTGGCCCAGTGCCAGGAACAAGGTGGTGTTTGCCGGTATAACTGCGTCCGGCTGTGGCCAACATGACCAGACAACAGCAGGGACGAAGAACAAACACACAGGAAACGCCAAAGAAAAATACTGGAGCGTCCCACCACAAACAACGGCGGTGTACGTGGGGGCGGGAATACCATCGATTCGGTACCCCCACCTTCATGGGGCTCCCGTTCATCACTGGTACAACATACATCATGAAATCGGTACAATATACACCATGAAGACACACATACACGCCTGTGAAGGCATTCTACGGCAGGGTACACCTACTGTATGATAACTATCGGGCCACTGACGCGAGGAGCTGTGCATCTCAGCCCAAAAGCGTTTTTTTTTCATAAAACAAGTTCTCGCACCCCACAAAACTCGAACATTCTGGTGGAGCTCGGACTAATAGACCGCTTCGTGCGTGGGATGGCCTCGTCGCTATGTCCGCGAGATGATGTCGGGTGTTGTGCAAAGACGTGTAGAAGATGTTAATAAATATTTATTACTCGTTGCTCTCGGGAAGGAGGGAAACAATAGAGAGAGTGAGCTGTGATGCGTCACTCTTGTCCCCTCTCCCAAATCATGTATTCACCTCCGTATTTGCCAAAGTTCTACAATCAGTCCTCCTCAATCACTGGAAACTTCCTAGAGCCATCCTGTATTCCCAGGAAATCAATCCAGTCTCATACTACCTCAAGGAATATTGTTCGAACGATATATCAATATCGGAATTCCGTACTATCTCCCGTCAGAATATCCCATCCAATAAATAATTAACCGTTTACTCGTACGTGCCATATGACCCACTGATATTCGGCTCATCCGCATACTATTCGATCAACGTATCCTATAAATCAACCATATGCTACAGAACATCGTGCGACCACAATATCTATTTAATGTATAGATCACTTAGTCTTTGAGCCCCCCTGACCAAAGACATTGAAATATTCAACCACTTGATTACGTTGTCGATGAGCCCCCCTTAATGGTGGCATCATAATATTCAACCACTTGGATAAATTCTTTTAACAAAAACAAAATGATAATCCCACTAGGTGACCCAAACCACTCATCTCATGTCCGAACTCCTATAATATACCATGTCGATCAGTGCCTCTAATCAATGATAATAGTCCACGTCGTTCTAAAATCACTCCACAAAAAAAAAAACAATACTCATCCATCAAAATCCCATGACTACTTCAAATCAAACACAAGTTTCTTCACCATACTGACTGGAACTCAAAAAATTAGTAACCATTCAGCGCCGTAACTAGTAGCCGATTTGTTCACGATAATCAAACGGGAATCGCTGAATGAATTAGGGTTGATCACATTCGCACAGTGGCATAAATCCGTCATGGAGTACTCCCAAAAAACACAAAAAAATACACCTCCAATTAACATACTCCGGATCCTCGATCATCAATGATAACATGGACGAGTAAGTCAACAAGATGCAACCTGTTTCGCTGAAGCAGGCGCACACCCTGCGACAGCACCCCCGACCCCCCTGTGGACGGGTGCTACGCAGACGAAGAAATGAGAACCGACGAAATCCGCTTCAGCGGCGATACGCGGTGTACCCACGGAGGTCACGAACCCGCTCGTGGAACTTCTCCCGGATTAACGGCTAACGTAATATGCACGAGGAAGCCGACGCGACCCCCCCGATTCGCGACCAGCAACTTGTACCACCATAGGTGGTTAAGCTACAGTGGAGCAACCGGTACCAGTTAGACCCCAATCCACGTATTATTGTAGCGAAGGACAATAAAATATCAGTTACCACCGCTACCAGCTACACAGCCTGTATGCTCTGATAATCTCATACCACCAAGAAACAATCAGAGCACCAATAGCTCAGAGTACGCTCTACCAGAATACTGCACAGGCCCTAGTTTCGGGAAACCGCTATCCCATACATTGGTAGTATACCCCGGTACGAGCATTTGACATATCGTACATACAACCACTGCTGCACGAACACTGCTGTATACGCATGGCTGTACCAGTTATGCTCTCACATAACCTTTTCTCGAGTTTGGGACCACCGATAAAAGTCTCGCATGAGGTATGATATTTCGCACTAATATTATTAATAAAAGTACGAGCACTTGAAAGAACGTACGACCACTGCTGCACAAACCCTGCTGCTGTATCCGCACTTCTGCTGAACCCTTCATATTTACTATCAATAATCGTGCCTTTCCTCGAGTTTGGTATCAAGCAAAAGTACGAGGGGATGCGTCTGGTATAATATTCCCGCAAGCACACACTACCGGCCCATCGCTGCTGTACGCATGCGTTTGCAATTTGCGAACATAATAATGATACCACCGAGGGCGCAACATCCCGGGTAAAGTCTCACTGTGCTACGACATACCAGAGGTACCGATCTTGCCGATTCGTTCCCGTGCTGGCTTGTCCGGCCACGCTTGTCATGCCCTCCGACATAGTCCCCAAGGTCTTCCGTCCACAATCCCAGCTAGCACCTCTTGTACACTCACAAGACACCACGAACGAGTCTCTCCAAGGAAGGTCCCTCGATCAAGAAAATAAAATAAAAAAGTGTCTGGCTGGCGAAAACCCTGCCTGCACAGCGTTCAAACAGATCAGATCGAACGCTCAACTCCAACTAGTCTCACACCTTGGACCTGTAGCTCTGCCTCCGCATCACTGCGCTGATACGTGTAGGTTGCGGCTACGTACCAGACAAGGTGTGTTTACCAAGGGCTACGATTCATGCTACCATGAATCACCGCAGTCATCTGATTGGCTTGAACTTCTTACGTACGTACAAAACTCACATTCTCTCATTCTTCCGAGAATGTTCTGCGTCGTTCTAAAATCACTCCACAAAAAAAACAATACTCATCCATCAAAATCCCATGACTACTTCAAATCAAACACAAGTTTCTTCACCATACTGACTGGAACTCAAAAAATTAGTAACCATTCAGCGCCGTAACTAGTAGCCGATTTGTTCACGATAATCAAACGGGAATCGCTGAATGAATTAGGGTTGATCACATTCGCACAGTACATAAATCCGTCATGGAGTACTCCCAAAAACACAAAAAAAATACACATCCAATTAACATACTCCGGATCCTCGATCATCAATGATCAATGCTGAAATCAATATAGAAATATCAAATTTCATCATCCAACACAAATACTCCCCCAAAAAAAACAAAAATGCTAGTCCAGATAATAAAATCGAACCGCCATTATTAGCCCCCCAAACCTCTGTCACCATGCTTCGAGTACTGTATATGGAAACCAAGCCCCAACATATCCAAGTACCAGGTACCGAATACCAAGTTCCAGCATCTCTTAACTTCAACATCGTCCCAGTAATCGACACTTGGCCTTCCCGGTTAAACGGTCATCAGCTGAGTAAAGTAGTGTCGAATAAGTCTACCGCATAGTACATCAAGTATCGCACATTTCCGAATTTCATGGTCCGAAATTCTATTCATCATGATATCATAAAAATAAAAGGCCACAATCCAAAATACACATTCCCAAATCTCATGTTTTAAACTACACACCAAAACACACTACCAGTGTCTCCCCAACAAACAAACAAAAAACTTCAATACCCCAAAATGAACAAAAACAACACTGGTTGTCACCATGTCTTCATGGCAATGCTACGGTGAAAATCAAAAGACTCACGCGGTATTGCTTTTGTAAGAAAATCCCCATGCTGAAAAGGTGACGACACGTGGATGGTCTATATCTCTTTCCTCCCAACCAATTCCCTGAGAAAATGGTGTCGCACGTCGATGTGCTTGGAGTTGGAGTTGGTAATGGGGTTTTGTGCAAGTTGCACTGCACCCTCATTGTCCTCGAACATCGGTATGCATGGCATCCCCACTTCTGGTATCATAAAGCGCCAAACCTGCCTAAAAAAAAACACCTCCTTTACTACATCTGCAAGTGCCACGTACTCTGCTTCCGTTGTGGAAAGCGTGACACATTTCTGAGTCTTCGAAAACCATGACACACATGCACCATCACACATCACTAACCCCCCTAAAACTGACCTCCTGTCAGCTGCTTTACTAGCATAGTCTGCGTCAGCAAAAACCTGCAGATTTAGCCCCCCTACCGAACCTTTCTGAAATGTAACCCCTAATGACGTCGTCCGTCTCACATATCCTAAAATACCAAGTGCCGCCTTCCAGTGGACACGCTTAGGCGCTGAGCAGTACCTAGCCACCGCTCTTACTGCGTTAGAGATGTTAGGTCGAGTCTGGGTTGATAGCTACATAAGTGAGCCTACCAGCTCGCGAAAAGGCCAGTGCCCTGGTGCTTCGTTCTCATCGAACTCAGCAAGTCTCGCGCCAACAGAAAGCGGAACACTCTTACCAAATTCGATCCCATACTCATCCGCCAACTGTTCAGCGAAAGTCTGCTGGGAAATCTTCAACACTCCCTTCTCCCAATCCCTCTCACAGAAACACCCCGAATACCAACGCAACTCTCCCAAGTTCTTGACCGGTACCATCTGGTTCAAGTCCTTCCCGAACCGATCACACCTCTCCTTCTCTCCTACTGCAAATATATCATCTACATGCACCACTATAGTCACCACAACCTCGGGGTAAGCGCATGAACACGTTTTCCTCGAGGCTTGATTGCACGAAAGCCTGCTCAATATCAAAATGGCATAAGTCAAGATCTAGCTCGCACGCCATCGCTGTCAACAACCGGACACTCGAGACAGCAACGGTGGGCGCAAACAATTCTCCGAAATCAATGTTGGCTCTCTGCTCATCCCCCCGCGCTACTATGCATGAGCAACTTAAAAATCAAATTCTTGAATCACCACTCAAATCCTCAAATCAGTATTCAAATACTCAAATCCCCAGCCTCTCTGTTGCACACAAATAAAACTCTCGAAATCCAATGCCAAGTAAAACGGCATTCTTCTCGGATTCTTGACGGACTGCCGCTTATAGTGCCATGTAAAATCCTTGACAAACTTGGCCAAGTTTTAGGCAAGATTTTTGTATTTCAAGTATCGAAATAGCAAGTTCAAGTAGCAAATGGCCAATAAAGTAAAACCTATAAACGTGGCGACCAAGGACGCTAAGGAAATATCCCAAATGAAGTATGCGGGAAAAAAAAATACTTCCCTTTTCAGCAAGTGGAAAATTCAAATTACCACAAACCTACAGTGGATAAATCGGCAAAACCATTGTAAATACGTGTCGTTGAGAGCGGCCCTGAATGACATTTGCTACCGCGTCAGTTGATTGCAGTGCCTCCCTGGCGGTGGATGAAGCCGGGGAGGGAGCGTGTTCAGGATTGAACGCAAGGTTGCACAACCACCCTCCCCCCGCTGCTGTAGGAAGGGTTTCTGATGTCACTCATTCCACACCCGTGACCTGCCGACGACCCTTGTGGCGGACGGCCCTCGTCCCAATGCTGACGGTACCAGATCAAACCCACCAACACCTGCTGTAAAATAAACATTATATTGGTACAGAACCCTCCTACGTAAGTCATGACAGCAAGCTCGATATTGCAAATTTGGGACACGCTGATGCTACCTCCGTCTCCTTTTCCGCATGGCGTTGTGCATGCGTCCAGTGGGTACGATCTGAGGATGCTGTCTTAGACCGCATCACATTTTCTAGCTACCGCAGCATCCACCCGCGGCTAGAAAAATGCGATGCCTTGCGACTGTTGTTGGCCTGACGTGCCCATTATTGCAATGTGCCGTACTTGGAAAATTGCAAAGCATTCTGCGGATGATTCTCTCGCCACCACTGTGTCGGTGTGACCCCGGGAAAAAAAAACCATGCTCACGTTAGCGGTGGTTTGCTAGGTAGAGCGTTTAGTAGAGTCGACGCCAGATTACTGCTGCGACAGGGGGGGTAAGATGGCGGCATCGTTAGTACCGCGTTTAGGCTACTCGAGCGAGTGTCCCCGAACTTCACTCGAAATTGAACATGATAGGGTTATGTTGGCGAGGCAGCGTAACGAACAACCCCGCGGCGATCCACATCGTAAGGCCAAAAGGCATGAAAGCATCGAGGCTGCAAGGCCGTATAGTTATCACTCGGATGCGTGACCCTGAGCACTCGAAACCATCACACCTACACACGACCCTCCTAACGCAGGAACAGGTTCCAGTTGAGCTATGGCAGATATGGGCGCAACCGACGGAGATTTGAGCGGTCCGCGTCACTTGGTGTGTTTGTATACGCTCATGAAGCCCACGCCTCCGCACGCCAATTGGTCGTCTCCAGAGCACTCGTAGTTACACCAGCCGCCTCCCTTGTTGGTAGGCTCGGAGCAACCGCAGTGGCAGTCTGTGGAAGTGAGACATATTGACATGGAGCCATTGCAACCAGAGTTCATTTGAGAGGCGTTCTACTATAAAGGTTTTGTATTGGGCAAAAAAACGTTTCCCACCCACCACGGCGGTGTCTTTACCGGCGTTCGGTTGAACGATGAGTGTGTAACTTGTTCTCTACATTGTTGGGCATAGTGCGTACGTAGACGTACGAAGTGCGTATAGCATCAGTCGTATTCATGCGTCTGTCCCCGTCGAATTCCGCACTATTCCTTCGGGGGACATAGGAACGTTAGAAAACGTCGGGTGAACCTCTATCAACATAGAATGCCTCTTGAGTTCAGAAGTAGGAGCGGCGTTTGTGCAGGACACAGCTAGAAAAATTACAATTGAGATCGCCTCAACATAACCGCGGAGGGTGTGACGGCGACTGCAATCAACACTTAATTTCTTGCCATAATACGCAATGCGTTCCGTGAGCTTCAGGGTTGGCGAAACAAGAAAGCGTGCATCATGGTTTAAGTTCTCCAATTCATGTAGAATCTCAAGAATAATCCATTCAAAGTGAACTTTGTACTGCTACTACTACCACTACTACTACTACTACTACTACTACTACTACTACTACTACTACTGCTGCTGCTACTACTACTACTCGCACTGTACAGCTGTTACTAGCTCTGGTTCTTGCTGCACAACAATGTGTACATGTTACAGCATACTGTGTTTCCGATCGGAATTTATTTGCACTGCTTTCTCGTGATTTCAACTGTGCTATCTGGTACTATGTTCCTCGCGCGTACGTGGTTTTCAACTATCTCACAAAAGTCAGCCATTCTTTCATCACTGCTGCTCGTTCTATCGGCTACATATTTGGCCTTCTCGGACAAAAATCGACGTCACCTGAACCGTATGCTAAGCCAAAGAACTCGTAGCCGGTGGCCCTGCAGTTGCTCGAGCATACCTGACGAAACACAGCACGGACAAGCGGTGCAATGGGGCCATAGGTTCGGTTCCAGGCGTTTGGAGTCCTCCCGTACTTCATCTGAGCATGCTCAAGTGCAAAACGACCTTGTACAAGTCGGCTGTCACGTTGAGAATCCACGACTCATATATTTTCTCACCTCTATCGTCATGTTCTCCGCAGTAAACATAGGGCCATTGAGCGAACGGTGCTGAGGTTCGTCCACAAAGCAGCCAAAGTACTTGGCGTTGTCTGCCGAGCCAAGGTCGAAGAATCCGCCAACCGTGGGGACTGGTCTGGACGTGTTTGTCGGGCACAGGGGCTCCGGAATACACAGTGGCGTGGGTGGATCCACGCATGAGCCGCCACTGCCGACCACCAATCCCGTGAGGGACGACAGGTCGGGTTTGTTTCCCTGGTCGTCGGTGTAGTTCGCGGATACGACGACGCTTCCACCAGGGACCTCGCTGCACAGGTTCAGTAAAACGTCGAAGTTCGTGGGGGTGGACTCAAGGTCACTCGCCGTAAAGGTGACCGTGGTCCCTACAACCGCCCCCGAGGCGGAACAGGCGACTGGAACGCTGAAGGTGATCGTTACCGTGGCGCCTGTGGATGGGCATGCTACAGCGGAGCCCCCGCTTGACGTGAGAATGCGTTCCAAGGCCGCTGGCAATAAAGCACCGTGAGGGTATGTGGACAGGTTCGGACAGGAAAATTTATGACGTTAGTGATTTTCGTGACCGTGACGTCTCCCTCAACCTTGATGAACTGCCTCCTGTTACGTGCATCACTTCACGATACATTGTTACAGTTTGTCGGAGTTTTAAAACACGTCTCAGTTTATGTTAGGGACGAATATCTTAACGCTTGGGGAACCAACCTCCGACCGTGGAGATCACCGTCTAGAAAATAGTGGGATCCTTCCTGCGGTAGGCACAGAGTTCAACTGTGTAGATCCGCGCAGTGCGTATTGTGAAAGTCTACAGTAGCGCCGGTACATAGTTGTAAGAATGCGCGTTCTGGAACACTCCTCGACAACGGCGTTACGGGTGCTGTGTCGCACGCAAAGGTCGTGACACTGCGATGGTCGACACTACATGCGCTGGTGGACGGAGATGTTTTATTTCTTATTTTTTAAGACGAGGCAGTGTTTTGTTTGAGGGCACACTTTTCCCTGGAGGTAGCCTCAAGTGAGCGACTAGTCTGCCGCGGGCAGCCCAGGGTTGGTTTGATACGACATACGCATCATCTGTGGAGACCGTGATACCACGACATGGCTTGAGCATGTTGTGTAAATGTTCGGGGCCCGACATACGATGACACGGCTCATGCATGTGTTGTCTGGAGTACTGTAGTAATGTAGAATCCGCGACTGAAGAGTCGTGGTGATCGTATCTCCTCCCTTCTCCTCTTCAACAGCAACAGCGCAAATAGCCTCCCACTTCTCTGGGCAGGGAGTGGAAGGCTTCTACGTCGACGCCATCATCCCCGCACACATGGCAAGCAGACAAACGGACAGGACGTTCACTATAGTGTATCATATACACACGTCGCTGTGGCGCTGCCCGTACGTTCATCAATCTCCTAACCGGTATGGAATACCGACTGGCACACTATACATGCTAGCTACTGTGCACACAGTATAGACGCGCGGCAAAATAAAAAACAACCACACGATTCTTGACTGACAACCTGTCCACCGTAGCGTAGAGCTGACGTCTCTGCAGTAAATAGGGCTTGAGCAGCACAACCAGTATGAGATGCAAACGAGCATGTGTCGAACAACACCGCGAAGGGTATACTTCTCGACGGACAGGACACTCGGTGACACATATAAATCTAAACCTTGTCTTAACAGGTGGATAAAAGGGCACGTGCAGGAAGAAGTCCTCAAGAAGAGCGTTGAGACCTATACTTAGTACATAGGATACACCAAGGTACGCGTCCGATTGTCTAGGAAGGCGCATGTGGGAGTACGTAAACCTTACGTTTGCGCAGCAGCCTGTATGAAGTGGCTCCACGGTACTGTAGTTCTTTGGTCGAGTGGTTGTCGTCTCGCCGACGAGGACAACTCAAGGCCGGTAGATGACCCATCCGTTTTCAAACGATGCGTGCAACGATACTAATGGTACGCTATGTTTGCGGTGCCAGGATATTCCTCCCTAGCTTAATTAACTTCACTGACGACTTGCCAATATCGTTCAAACGCCTTTTTTGAATCGGTTTACATGGGATTATCATTGTATACCTAACACCCTTGCGCGTTTGGGTGAGGTATGGAACTCCATGAGCAAGCACCCACAGTAGGCAAAAGTAGGTGCACCCCTATCGAAGCATGTTTTTTCCGAGTTGTCCCTGTTGTGGTCTGGCTTACCGTCAAGGAGATCGAATTCTTCGACGTTGAAGACGTTCTCTTTGCCACCCCCGATCCCTTCAAGTTCAGCGTCGCCAGTCGCAGGCCCTGCAGCGGGAGACAGACAGACAAAAAGGGCTACGTTCCAGATGTCCATCTTTCGTTTGAAAACTGTCGGGGCGTGTGATCAGAGAGTATAACGTTAGCGAAGTATTGTCGATTCTGTGTGCGCGGGCCAAGATTTCGAAGAAAAATAATACATCGTGCCTTGGGTGGCAGTAGTAAAGCAATACGTCGATACGTGCGCGATGGATTTTTTAGTTTTGCCCACGAGGTTGTAATGCTTGGTCATGTCTCAATGTTTTGCGTGAAACGAACTACAAGCACAATTCTCGATGCGGGAGCTTTGGGTTTCCTTGTATCGCCAGATTTTACCTACACCGTGACAACCGATTGTCGTTTAGATTTTGTGCACACGATTTTCGAGCGCGGGCAATTCGACGGTCTGGAGTGATCAGAGCTCAGATTTAGCCGGCAAACACTTGAGCTTGCCTAATTTATGAATACAAAGACTAAGGATGTCACTAAATAGTACTCGCAGGCGCAAATATAAGGACATCTACACATTTCCGCACACAAGCGGCTCGCGACGGCTACGGCCATTCGACGCCTCAGCCTCACCCACTCCCACAGCAAACACGGTTATGCCCTCAGCCCTGGCTGCGTCTGCTGCTGCTAAAGTGTTGTTGACGCTGTCGCTTAGTCCGTCGGTGATCACGATCATGAACGATGCACTAGCAGGGTTGATGCCTAGGAGCCGGGTGCCTTCCTTAATGCCGACGGACGTCATCGTACCTCCACTGGATTCCTGGTCGGCAGTTGCAAAGTCGCGAAACTTGTCGGAGCTGTTGAACATTCCGGATGACACAAGTCCACCTGAGTACTGCACGTAAGAGGCCATTCCCCCATTATCAAACAGGTTTCGAGCGGAGAACGCATTGACGGCATCCTCAGCGAAGCCTCGCTCCAGCTGAAATCCATTGTCGTCGATGCTGCCTGACCCGTCTAGAATGATAGCGAGGTTGACCTGCCAGGGCAGAGGTTGACGCAGGCCATTTTATTTCATTGCTGGCGTTAATTTATTGCCCGATTCCTGATCAAGATGTGCTGCCGTGCTGCTATAAATGCATCGAAAGCTTACAACGACAGTAGTAATGTACCGAATACATCTATAAAATACGTAGGTACGTTGAAGCAGTACACCCTGTACCAGTACAGTGTTTATGAAGACGCACGCCGGAGGCAGTGGTGTTTACAGCATATTCCAAGGAGAAAGGAGGAGCCCAGTTTGAACATAAGATTCACCTTTGTTGGAACGATTAAGAACCCAATACTCCTTAAGTATGCTCAGCGTCGACTGCCACACTAAATGCCATGTGATAGACGTTTTTGAAGGCGTTCCAAGGATTGTGTCAGAACTAAGATGGCAAGATTTGCCCAGATTAGGCGTTCCTTCTTGGCGGGTCATGACTGCATACAGTATAGTATTCAGGTGCTGTAAAGTATGGATGTTGGCATACTTGGTACTTTGCGGGGTGCATTACTGGGAGTAGTGGGTGATACGCAAGACGTTTAAGGTCCTAAACTGCGATCTCTGGGCTTTTGGCAGAATATTTGATGTTCAATACTGCTTGTACTGGATGACACACAGTACCGGGTATGTATGTTTGAGGCAATATAGAGGGAGTACTGGGATACAGGAAACATGGTAAACATTTTGTACGCCGAATACTGGGTTATTATCAAAGGGGTTCCGTGGTTTGATATTGCGAGTGCTCGGCGATTTGTACAGATAGCATGAGAGTATTAAGTTGTATTGGCGTTGATTCTGGTGTGGTTGTGTGTCGTTGTATGTATTTCACGTACGGGAGTTTGGTGTGATTTTAGTGTACAGTGTACCCTCGCGGCTGCACCGGAACGAGACATTTTCATTCCGTCTTTTGACCGTGGATGATGGTGTTGGGGCGTACACAATGTGACAACAGTTTCTGCGTTCTGCGCGGGCCCGCGCTCGTGTCGCCGACGGTTCTGAAAGTGTAGGGTTGGATGCGGCGAGATATGAGCAATTGCTATAACTGTGCCACGTAGAGCCAGGATCGTACGAGCACCCAGGGAGTGAAGCGTTCCCGTGGTAGCTACAGGAGAGCGAGCGGGCCACGCGGGTTGTTGCTGGCGCGGGTGTCGCCAGAGAGTCACAGGAGGAGAGGGGCACCCTGATCCGCGTATCAATATTGTGGTGTCGTCTAGAGCAGAGAGGGTCGGGAGATATCCTGAAGGAGAGGATTTAAACATGTTAACACGTCGGGACTTCACATTTCGGCAAGACTAACAGTAGATCTTTAGTACTACGGTGCCGAATCGCGAAACGAGTGTCCCCGGGCTGCCCGGTTGCACGCAGGGCGAGGTAGCTCTGTCATCAAAGGGGGATATACGTGCCACGTAAGGGTAGAATGCATGCTGTGATAAAACATTAGAACACAACACCAGGTATTCCTATATTGACGGCCGGGCCGCGCACCATGAACCGAAGCGCGTATGGCACTCCCACAACGGAAGCGGAGGCGGATGCACCCGGGGGGGGTACTGCCCGCGTAGGCCCTTCCCGAAGCCTAATTTTGATATGTTTCCATTACCATACTAAAAATGTCCATTGCACTAGCAGCGTTTACCCTCCCCTTGGTACGCGTGCGTCGTGCTGGTTGTTAATGAACTGAAACGTGGCTAACATCAACACTCTCAAAGTGATGATCGCACGAAGTGCTCCACTCGTACCGACATAAGCATCGTTGAAATCTTCAAATTTTCCTCTGTCTTGTCCATATGTTTGAGCCCTGTTTCGTCCCAAACGACGGAGCAAAACGTCGAACGTTTCTACTGAAAAGCGAAAACACATGATTTTTTTTATTATTTCCGACAACTGTTGTTTCGGCAGAAACGCGCCAACCAGCACGGCAAAAGGTAACTCAAATTGTTTTGTTTGCGGCGAAACGATACCCCAAACATGTTTTCTTTCCCCTGACTCGAATGGGAACCAATTTTAATACTCACCTACATTCCCGGTCGGCCAGTGCTACGACAGGGGAAATCAATTTGGAAAAGCCATTTTCGAGTATCAGGGCAGGTTAACCCAACACATATTCCTAAATCAACTGGTAATGTGTCATAGAATATACGAGGGGGGCTTCGCCGCGACGGGCTAGTGCCAGGGGCCGCTCCGCGTAGTATGTCCCGGTGGTATGTAACTACTCTGCTGAACGTTTCGCCAGGCGCTCGACATTAGAAAACGTGTTGAACGCACAACCAGCGACGTATTCTGATCGACCTTGTATGAGCCGTCCGGGCATTTGTACCAACATCCTGAGAAAAAATTGTAAACGAAGCGTCTGTTGTTTTTACCGTGTTCGCGTTTTTAGCTAACGCGGTTAAAAAACTCAAGACGACATGAACGAAGAATATATCACTTTCACATCTTCCATCCAACCAAGGGGAGACGGGGCTCGCGTTGAAACTGACTTACAAAAGCACGCGGAACTCGCCTTGTAAGCGACTCTCTCTGTTGATTGTCCTTCCGATCGATTAATACGAAGTATGTTTTTGCACTGGGTTCGCAAATCTTCCCCGAACCAAAACAATCCTCAGAATCCATCGCACTCGTTTGTATTTAACGATGAGCGCAGTTTTAAGTTGACCCTTTGTTGTCCGCGCGTGAGTCAAAGCTGGGAAGGACCGTAAATAGTGAAACGTTGATGTCGAAGAAGTTAGTATTGGTTGTCGCACCTGTATAGACTGCCGGGCTTAGAAAACCTTGTAATTCTTTGAACCACTGTTCTACTATTGCGACCGTGCTGCTGCACTATGTCTACACACTGCTACCGCTGCTCCGACGGCTCCTTACGGCCCAAATCAGCAGTAGTTTGTAATTGTTGTCGCCTATAATGCCATGTACGAAAGCGGTTACATGAAAGCCTTCAAAGGGCAAATGAACTCCCCCTCACATAAAAGCCAACGACATATCTCTTCACTATTCCCTCGTACGTAGAACGCTTGCAACTTCTCCGAGACCAACACTATTCGACTGGATTCATGCATTCCTTCCTCTCTGCCTCTGGGAGGCCGTTCGCGTTGCGCTCGATGCAAAGGGCGAGCCCTCCTGTGCTCGTTTCGCCACTCGACCAAGTGATACTATATTCATTCTTTGAAACGGCAAAAGGAAGCGGGCATACATATCGGCGTCTTCATATTTTGGCATACACCCACGCTTACGCCGCCCGCACGAGCGCTCGAGGAGGACACTAGGCAGCCCCCTCTTGGTCAAGTCGAGACCGGCGGAAAATGTACGGGAATGTCATACCGAAACGACTTACCTCTCGTCGAGAAAGGGGCTTCGAAGCGCACAGAGGACTCGGATTGCATATGCTTCGTGGAGACGCAAGTGCGTATACCACATAGATAGGTTGCAAAAAAATATGTCTAAATTGGCTGTGGGTAGAAATCAACTGTTTTGTGACTTGAGTAATGGTGTGAAATGAATTATTAATTTTTTTAAACACTGCATGACCTAAATTTCTTCCCACCTCCTAGGCACACCGTGCTATATACAAGCGGCCTTAACCGCGGGGGGCAGATGCCCACCGCATGTCTGCGTATGCTCGCAACGGGTGATGTATGAAGGGACGGTACAAACTGACGAGGCCGCAAAAGCGACCGTACTGCCAAGGGGTTTCCGGAATTTTTTGGATGTTCACATGAAAAACGTTAGGTATACCTTCGACATAGTCTAATTACACAGCAGTGAAAACACTAGACAGCCGGTAGGGGGGCGAACCCGATGATCTTGTATCGCCCCCCAACAGCTGCTCTGCAGAAAAAACAGGTGTAACATCCAAAATATTCATTCGGACTACCCATGGTGTGCTCGTCGCCGCTGCCGCTGCCACGTTGACTTTCTCTCTACTAGGAAACCAAGACATGGGGCCACCGCGTTTCCTGCAAAACACATATATGGCGCTGGGACTCCACGTACGCAGTGAGGGAAAGCTACTATCTTCATGCACTGCTGTTGTCACAAATACTACGAGTCTATGGTACCGTAGTATGAGCACTGAGCCGTGCTACTGTAGTATACGAGTACTACGACCCAAACGAAAGGTGCGCCTCGCGTCGAGAAAGGGGTATCGGAGCGCGGACAGGACACGGAACTCCAGCGATGCGGCGGCACAATCATGTGGACCTGATACATTGATTTGCAAGCATTAATGTTGTGGGTGGGTGATCCCTCTTGCGACCTCAGACGGGAAACGTGGCGGTGGCAGACGAGACCGTTACAGCGCAAATGCCACCGTGTGACTGGGGAATTTTACTGAACGGTGTCCGAGTTATGATGCAAGGGGTCGCACGTCGCAGGAGTGATGACATGATTCTTCCCGTGCCGTCCGGTCCTCCTGCAGTTTGCGGACGGGTTTTTCAAAAACCCCAAGGCCGTTGTTGTTTCGGCCACTAGCTCGGGGGTATCAAAGGGAATAATTTAAGAAATGCATGAATTGAGCCAGCATTTTAATTTACGGAGAAAAACTACGTATTTCATACCCGGGTACCTGGTGGTACTGCTTAAAAAAACGGAACAGTTTCGTCACAGCACTTTATCCAAGCGGGATAGAATATACAGCAAGGTACCTACTGTTTTATATGAAGGGTTTTCAATTATGTAGGTAGGGGTAGGGGGTGGGGGGTAAGAGTAAGAGATACATGCAGGGCATACTTAACTCAGAATGAAAAAACTGACACAATTCGTTGAATACCACTAATCATACCAAGTACACCTTCGCTGCGGATGTTCGTGATATGCCTACGAAAACGTGTATAAATTTTTCATCGGGTGGCGCTTTGACTTCATAAAAAAAATGTTTTCGGGTGAGGGGCTGAGACTAGGAATATTATAAATAGCAGTAGTCGCAGTGAAAGTAGTACACTAGTCGTCTGGTATTTCAGAGGATCACCACTAAAAGTAATATCCATACCGTACTATAGTCTAGTAGTTGTGTCAACATAACATAATTATTTGGCCGCACTTTCATGGTCTTACCTCCTATGGGGAATTAAACCCATTTGGCGCGAAGCGCCAAAAATAATTGGGAGCGAAGCGACCAAACAAAACGCGGTGTGTACAGGCTCCCAATATTTTACGAGTGTCTGCATGAAATAGTCGTGTTTTTGCATTACCGATTGCGAGAGCTGTACGTTACCGATTTCCACAACCCCGGTATCTGCAGAAGCGGGCAATATGGAGCTAGCGCGTTGGACTTGTCTAGTTGCAAGACATCTCGAGTTGCGCTCGCATTTGCCGTGGCACTGGTGTATTTTGAAAGCAGCAGGATTTAGTTTTGTTTCCGTTATTTTTTCTTACGAGCGCACTAGGCCTCCATACCGCATGTGCAGCCTTGCCTCATTTTTCTCTATATTACTGCTGCAGTACTTGCCTACAATGAAGCTATGGGGGCCATTTATACTCGCATACAGCAGAGATGCTGTTCACTCTCTCTTTCTTATTTCGCTCTGCCTGTATAGATAGATAGGTCTTCTTCCCTTTCTTCTTGGAATTTGAAATTGGGCGATGTTTGATGTGACAACATCACGAGCACACTCACCGTGAGTGAGCAGCTTTGCCGACCGAGTGGAATGAAGCATAAACGAGTACGTGCAGGTGGAAGGCTATGTAAGATATAAACACAAGATGCGCATCTTCTCTTGTACGTGGTACATATTGACAATATCGAGTAATTTATTTGCCCCATAATGTGATATCATTTTTTAACATTCTTTATGGTTGGCCCCTCGACAGTAGCAGTCGTGAATTCTATTTGGTTGAACCGCGCAGAAGCAGTCTGCGTTGATCACCGCTCCCACAGCCCCCCGAAGCATACAAACAAAACAATGCTCTTCACATATAGCTCAAGCGCACCCCGCTCTTGGACGCTGTGCACCGACCGAAAGTGTCGGGTGTAATTGCATGAGAGTATACCTACAATTCGTGCGAAACAACCAAGACACGTGAAAACGTTGATTGGAAGAACGCGCAACACGAGAAAATACCATCATTATCTTGTTCTCAAAGGGGGAAAATAAGGTCGGTTAAAACCTACCAGGTATGATATCTGCTTGAAACACAAGGAGTCAATGTACACGTTGCACGCGTCGTACATCACATAGTTTGATCTGAGTAGTACTATCCTAATTGCCTGCACTTGACACACACTACTATTGCTTGTGCGACCGGCCAGAATTGAAGCCCGCCTGATGTATTTCGTCTCAAGCGCATCCAACTCGCACTGCCGACAGAATTTACAAATGACTTTCTTCTCCGACGACTGTCTTAAGTCGCGACAACGCTCGTCTGGTACACAGCAGTGAATGTGCCCTCCCACCTTGTGATCCAAACTACTGATTCTGATGTTATTTTTATGCCCCCACTGTTATATAATATCCAGTTGATACGACGTGCGGGCAAACGTGCCAAGACACCGATGTCATTGATGACTGCACAGCAATACTCTTGTGTCTCCTAGTCTCGAACAGCTTGATGTTCTGCATACTATCTGTTTAAACTGAAGTTCGTCGTCGATACCACGCGTGGCGCCTGCAGGACCTCCACTATCCACGGGAGCGCGCAGCTTGTCCTGATGGGCTCATATTTCTCTCGAACGGGCCTTAGCGCTTCCCTGCTGATGCCTGCGTCATCACCCGTGGGGCGCGGGATGTGGGTAGCACGTGTCATGCTAGCCCAAAAAATGTAAATACATTACCAGAACGGAATAGGGCCTCGCTCGAGCAACCAGAACTGAAGAAAACGGGATAGGTTTCGTTCGATGCTTTAACAGTATGCCTCAAGGTGGCCGGCCTTGTTGCTCATTGTCGAGGGGACCACCGCAATATTTTTCGGCTTCCTTATCGGCGACGACATCGTACACCTCAATGACGGATTAGGAAAGTGTACAGAGCTCCGTCGGTACGACGAGCGTCATTAAAGTGGTGCTGGGCTTAGAGGGGTGGCCGGTATGTTTTACTAGGGCGGCAGGCGACTCGAACAAATCGGAAGCGAAACAGACCTGCTCGAGGGGTATGCATCAACCTCCAGGACTGCGTAGTAGCATTGATTGTATCGCGACATAATTCTTCATTACCTCCCGCACGCTTGACAGCCAATACCTCCCGCGCGTTTGGCATCCTGCTACGATAACTGGATTGGGCCCCAACGTCACAGTTAGATATTGTGGAAATCCAGTTCGGATACTTCGCGTTGCCCAACAGTGCGAAGACGATTACTTCACACGGGCGAGTACAACTTATTCAGGCCATAGCAAATATTGCGTGTCAATGTCGGAACAAAAACACTGATTAAGTCAGTGGCACCATATCCAGCACTCGATCAAACTATTCCTGCACGGCCCCGTGCACCAGCTGCTCATAGCCCCCCCTTGAAAGTTATGTTCCGTCCCTGCATGATAGGGGTGCGAGGGTCTATGGTCGTACGGCTACGACCATTCATGATATTTATTACGAGGGACCATATTAAATAGGACCTACCGTACACAAAAAACCTATATATTTCGCTGTTTTTACTCACAATATTTGGTCCTATTTACTATGGTCCCCCGTAACAGTACACCCCCCCCGCTCCCTACGTCAGTAATATCAAGATCGCGGTGTGATCAAGAGTGGCCATAGAATCTCCCTGCATGCGAGCAGATGCATATACACCCTTCTGCACCATTTGTACTGCAAGCACGCTGATACATTAGAAAGCCAGCCGCAAAATACTCCCTTGCCTGGATACTATATTGGCAGGCCATCGGAATCAGTCTGTCAGTCAGCCTTGACGTGCAGCCTTCCTTGCTTCGTCCCTCAGCAAAGGTTGCTGGGTCTTCAACCAGATTGACCCACCAAATGGGCCGCCGATGCTATTATATCTCAGAAGAAGATCTCATCATGCTCATGATGACGGGATCATCCTGATAGAGGTGGCAACGAACAAGAATAGGACAAAACAGCAGTGATAACGTCATATGTTGTGCGGAACAGCAGTGACAACTTACTTGACGGGAAACCCAGTCAAAATCCTTGCCACGTTGCGACTGTATATTCACTTGGCAACACGGCACTCGACGAACTTAAATGGGATGGAGTCTCGCACCCGACGTGAATTTCACGTATACCGTTGAAGCTAACCTTCGGTAGGTACCCTGGTATGAAAGAAGCGATGCCACTCCCACTCGTTTTTCGGTCTACATGGTCTTGACTCCTGACCTTGTGGCGGAGGGCCTGCTCCACCGTCTCGAATTCCTATGCGCTTTCTTCATAAAAACGCATCTCCCAACCATAGAAAAACAATGCAGACCACGGCTGCTGCCTTGTGTAATGGTAGGTAAAGTGTAGAGAGAGCTCGTGGGGCACAGGCGACAGTTATCTACTGGAGAGATTGCTGCGCAGGTTGCGACCGGCACACGGCAGCCGTGCAAGTTGTGACGCACCAAACAGGTGCCTCCCTCGTAGGCAACATTCTCTTACAGCAGTCAGTACCTGATAAAGCAGCAGTACCTCTCCTGCGCACACTGGTACTGGTATATACGTGCAGTCAGTACGGGAGGCGTGTAAAATTCAGACAACTGCTGCTGTTGTGGTAGACGGTACGAGCACAGATGCCCTTGTGAAGCCCGTACGGCACAAGCAGTATTAGAGATCTGCTGGAGGGACTCCTGTGCTGCTCGGACAGCAGGTAGGTAAGAGTATACAACAGCAGCAGTATCCATAGTACCTACGGTACAGTTTTGTTGTGGTGCAGTACTCTTTTAGGTACCAGGTATAAAATTTCCGTACCAGCAGGCGACCCTCGTAGGTGGTAGATTACTCGTATCGCCAGGGAGCACACACAAGCAGCATGTGACACAACACGACAACATACACGCGCACCTGCCACATAGAAGCCTCCCCCTTTGCCGTGCAGGCCCAGCACCACCAGCTGAATACCCACAATGCGAAGAAGCACCTCCACCACCAGCAGCTTGCCCAGCGCCTCTTCACCTTTGAGTTGCTGCAAGCATCTGAGTTTGTATCGTACCCGCGCCTTGTTCCAGGCTCACAGGCAGAGGATGGCGGCAGCATGCAGCATGCCAGCCTAATCGCGCCGCGCATATTGATCTCGCCGCGCGAATAGTGCTGCTAATTGGCCAAACCTTATGAGAGCCTTATGGGAGCACCCAATCAGGATGCTTTGGTACTTGGCAAAAGAAAACTACTCTAGGCGTAAATATAAGAAAACCGTTTAACAACTTAAATAAATACCAAGCGATCATTATAATTTCGACCAGAACCTTATGGGCGATCAGGTAAGACGGCCGAATCGATGTAATAACGGTGTTCGTAGTATTAATAGTAATAGTACTAATGGTATTCATAGTAGTACTAGCGATACTAGTGTAGTATTCCGGCGGACCCTATTTATCAGGACCTGCAATAGACACAAAACGTTTATGTTCTACTATTTTTACAAACCATATTTAGCCCTGATTGCCATGTTCCTCCGGAATACAACGGGAGACCATAGTAAAAGGACCAAATATTGTTAGCACAAATGAATAAATCTATACTGGTAGGTTCTTATGTGTTACCGTAGGTCCTAGCAACTATGTGAAATTGTCAAACAATGTATAGAGGTCCTAAATGGGGAAATGACGATCAGAGCCTCCGAAAGTTTAGGTGCTACTCGGAGCCCCCACCACAGTATACGTCGCCGGTGGTCCACTATACGTAAACTTCGTGTCAACGATTCAGTTCGCCGCATCGATTTATTAATCTCGAAACGAAACCAACTGTCGAGAGCGCCTATTAATATTATTTTTCTGGCCGGTGAGTCGACGAGGGAAGAATGTGCTGAACCCTTCTCGCATTATAAAAGCAGGGCACTCAACGTACAGCAGCGACGTGGGAGAAGAGTCTGCGATATGACCCCGGGTCTGAGTTCCAACTTAAAGTAGAGGATGGGATGGGGCGTACTCATGTGTTGCTTGCCTTAGTCATTTATCATTGACATCGGGACCATTTTCGAAACGGAGTAGTAGGGGGGGGGGAAAGAGGGCCAAGATACTTGGCAGGATGGAACCAAACCACTAACAAATACCACAAACAAATACTGCCTTGAGGCGAAAAATGGTTGGTGCAGAACCAGTCCAAAGATGCATGTGCGGCAAACTACGCATAGGGTCCGGCGAATGGTGCGCTGCGTGCAGTTGTCGGCGAAACGTGTGCGCCAGCCACCGCAAGATTTTGCCTGCACCTATTGTATACCGTGTTATTGTATACCGTATGTTTTACTATTACGGGGGTCCATAGTTAATAAGACCTATGGTATCGATAAAAACCAACATATTTATCTATTTTTACTAACAATACTTGGTCCTATTTACTATGGCCCCCCTTAATAGTACCCATAACAGGTACGTTTGCTCGTAGGGATTACTTTGTCGCTGACGGTAGTTACCTGGGTACGTTAGATCGTGGGAATTTATTGTTTCGTGAAGACTTCTTGTTTCGGCAAATGAAGACAAAGAGAGCATGCGTATATATATATATAGATGATACCATCCCATTCTGTACACTCGAGCCGCGTACATAATATCGCTTCACGGAATATATTACGTATCAGGTATATACACAATTCCGAAATATACTGTCGCTGTAAGTATGTCGATGAAGTAGTCTGTACCAGGCATACATTCTCTGTTGTTAGAAGCAATTTTTGTGGTACATACAGCGGTGTAGCTGGGCGTGGCCGACCCGGTCGATTGCCATCCAGCCTCAATACCTCAGCATGTTTAATCAAGAGAAGGCCATAAAGTATGCATCACATTATTATCGACTACAACTAGGAGTGTAGTGGCTTGCGTACGTGTGCTGATTTTTGTTGTATGTGCGGCAGTATACGTATACTCATAACAGCACCAGGCGCGCCATCGTTGGTCGCACGTCGATCCGACTCTTGAACTCATCCACTTCGAGGTGAAGAATTGCCAGTACCGGGATGGACTGAACACTTCGAGCTGAAGAATTGCCAGTGCAGGGATGGACTGTAACACTTTTGACGCAGGGGCACTGTGAATACTGCGAAGCCTAAGCCTAAGACTAGGGTACTACGTAATTCGTCGACAACGATGTGGAGGTTTGCTGGCCTGTAGGCAGGAGCAAATACGAACACTTTTTACAGACCTGGCCATTGTTAATATACTGTTAAGATATTGATACATCTATATCATGCAGTAAGCCGCCCGCAAACCCAGTGCATCATGCGTGTGGGAGCGCGGCTTTCAATAAAGTGCAGAAGTAGAGAGAAAGGGATTTCGTGCCCGCAGTTTTCTGATTGGTCAATTGTTTTGGTTGGAAATTTGGATTGGTGGAAAATCCTTGGTCGACATTTTTGTCGTAATCCGAGAAAGTGATGTCACTTTTCGGGAAAAAAAAAAACATGGGTAGAGCATACCAGGTACAAGAGTGTCCATCCATGAAGGGCTTGGCAGCAAGAGGTGTACCAGCAAAAAATACTACGCTTACATTCCCTTACTGATCCTCTCACCGTGTTGGCCGATATTGTCGTCTCTCCTTCAATAGTGAAAGTCAAGGAAGCGTCGTTGCACGTACACGATGAGAGGTCCGTGGCGTTGAGCTGGACGCATGATAGTTGGCCTACTATACTGGTCACGGCCAGCGCGCCCAGTGTACCTATCAGCGTAACCTTGGACAACGTCATTGCGGCGCCCAGTCGTCCCTATGTATGCGCGTGTCTATGTCCGGTCCTGATATTTGCGGAAGGAAATAGGGGGGTTGGTTCAGGATTGGGGCAGTGTCTGTACCCAGGTGGTCATTTAGGAAAATTGCGGGACGTTGTGGCCAAGCCACAACCTTACTTCGTACCTACGTCGTGGCGTATGTACCATATCGTGCGCGGAGGCACCTCGATTATGACGCGCTCTTCTGTGAACTTCAAACACAACGATAGGTTGCCGCCGGGTTTTCTAATAGTTGTGACCTAACAATATTGGTGTTTTCTCAAATATCTCTTCAACACAACAGAACTTCGTAATGAGTTTTGGACTTGCGCCTGCCCTGATTTTCCAGATAATAAGCGAATTTAACCCCAGTATTGTATCGGGTTCTTCAAGCTGCGAAATAAATTACGGGCAAAAAAACACTATTATCGCACGCAGGTCAAAAACATATACAACGGTTTGGAGGGGTTCTACGATAGAGGTTCACCCCGATTTTTCTCACGCTCCTTAATTAAGGAGCTCCATACCTCAACCGAAAATGACTTCAGGCAAAACAAATTGCACCCCGAGTAAAAGTCATACGACGTATGGCCCGAGAATTTAAAAAATGTCATTTTTCGAAACAAGAATGTCATGTCGACGGTTTTGGCTTAAGGGACCCAGACATTCAGAAATTATTTTGGCGAAAATATGCTACCTCTGTCGTAAAACGCGTCTATGGCACACAAGACGTTATTGAACAACTCAATACGACTGCACAGTAAGCCTGTACAATTCATGGTGCCGGCTTGTGCAACCAACACAGGTTAGTGCAAGGTTTGTGCACAAACATGAAAAAATATTGGGCGATTGTAATTGTTACGTATAGTTGTCGGCCTTCCTTTTGTGACCGCGCTTGTCCAACCAAAAAACGAGCTGCAGAGTACTTGTTGAACCTGACCGAATACTCGACAAAAATCAAGGGGTTACAAGTTTCCCCTAAAATATATCGGTTTGATATGCGAAGGAGATTTGGCCTTTGTGGCCTAAAGGCCGAATACTCGACGAAAATCAAGAGGTTACAAGTTACCCAAAAATGAATCGGGTGAGCATGCGAAGGAGATTTGGCTCTTGTGGCCCAAAGCGTGATGACCCCCTTCTTAGCAGATGGCGAATTATGTTTCACGTATATACAAACAGCTTGAGGATATGACTGAATATAGTGAACATATATACAATGCTTAGATCAGTGGAAAACTACGTTTTTCTGTTTTGCTCACGTCCGTATCGTCGGAAGAAAAACGCGGGTGGACTGTAGTTTTTGCTTTTTCGGTACAGCAATGTCAGCAAAGATTACTCTCCCTACTGAATGTCCTGGTAGCAGTGATCATCACGTTAAGGACCGGCGTTCGATTTTGGTTTCGAGGGGAACATTCCTTGTGGAAAAGTCACACCCCCCGAACCCTACCTGCGGAGTCCTGAGGCACATGTTCGAAAACCTTTCTTTAACGGCAATATTTTCGTATTACAGCCAAACATGTCGATCCACCCTTAACACGAAGAACGCCTCAAAGACGAACGCCATATTTAACACTCCACCACCTGTTGGTCAGCGTAAACCTCGAACGGATTCTCACGCCACCAACGTTGTTCAAGACTGAACGTCGACGACAATGCCACCCACACGCTTACCGACCGGTGCCAGCCTCTGCGCCCGTCAAAGCACGAGCGCAACAGAGTTCTACGGGGTCGGGGCTACGGAATAAACTTACGCACAGGGATACGTGTACAGGATGGGAATACAACAGACCGAGCGTTTTAGTGGTTTGCTGTCCGTTAGAAACGATTGGTGTGAATGCTACTGGGGTTTTTGTCTAACACCGGTTAAAAATAACAAGTATCTGTGGTTCGCGAGGTATACTGTTCACCATGAAACGTGTTTCATAGGCCGCTAAAACAATGGAACTCGGATACATAGCTTCAGTGCAGACCTCAATATTTACACAGCAAACCACTATATAAAAAACGTACCGAAATATGTGTACAAGGTCCTTTTGTGTGTGTTCTTCACATTGAACCGCTATTTCGACCCGTCGCGTCGACATCCAGCAAAACCAGTGTCCGTGCCGATTCTTCAATCCTAGAAGAGTTACAAGTTCGGTGGCCAGAAAACTACGACACAGAGATACTACATTGCCTCTCAGTAAGCAGAGTAGACAACGTAGTACCATGCGATGATACCGGATGCGACAAGAACGACATGCACATTCTAGGAAAAAGAGATACCAAAGGGAAACAAACAAACAAAAATAACAGAAAGCGAAGAAACAATTGGAGGAAAAAAAATAGGAAAAGGAAAAGTAAAGAAAACTCTGTCGTGCCTCCCCGCAGGGGATGTGAACGACACTTAGAAAGAACGAGCTAAAGAAACAGCAGCGCTACACACTACATACAGATAAGACAAAGACTCAAGGAAAAGAACAGGCAAACAGAAGCATAAATCACCCTACAAGTAGTCGCAGCAATTTGTGGTGTGAGTAGCATAGCCAGGTTCTCCATACTAGGCCGTCTGGTGCCTTGCTGCCCTGTATACATTCTCCGTCCTTCTTTCGTCAACTACGCCCCAAACGAAACAAGCGAAGCTGGCTCGTCATCCACCCACGCCACACGACTTCTCCCGTAAGGACAAGAAGAAAGAAAGAGTATACAAAAAAGTTGAAAATCAGGCAGGTGTCTTGAACCACCATCAATAACTTGCTTTTGTGAGCCACATGCAGAGCGCATGTGCGAGCACTTCTTGTTGCTGCCCATCGCTGCCCCTCTACCTCCCGCGCTAAAACACGAGGGGTACTTGGAAAATTTGTTCGCGGCCCCTCCATCACGCGCAACCTGCCACTTATCACACAGTGTAGGGACATGGCGACTTGTGCCGCCTGTTCAGTTTCTCGTAAAGCGTATATGGTATTCGGGTGGTCGATTCCATGTGACACCTGTCGCCCCAGCGGCCTAGCGGTACCAACGAATGCTACTAAGAGTTGCTCCTGGAATTCCTACCGCACGCGGATCGGATGTTTGGGTTTGCATGTAGTAAACAACAAAGGAAAATATGACTCAACTACGCACTAGATGGGAGTACCGACGTTAGCGCGGGTAGGCGCAATTCGATGCGGGTCGAAGAGGGACGAAAGGGTCGAGGTTTTCTCGTGATAGTAACGCGAGGCACGAACCGTCATGGACAGGAGGGAAACGAGCTTGCTTTGTGAATCCGGGTCTGAGTCACGACCGGGGTAGCAGATAGAAAAAAAAAGGGAGAAGGTACGGAATGGCAAAGGAAAAAAAGAACACAAAAATATACATTACTTACGTGCTGCTACTGTGTATATATACTGTAGCACCGGAAACGATGAGACAAGCTGTCAAAGCACCAGGTTACTCATAAGCGCTATTCTGGCCGCCGCCAGCGGTGCAGCGGCAGTACACCAACTAAACACTTCCAACAGACCTACCTGGCGAATCGTCGTTTGCGCTGGCCGAGTTAACGTATCGCTCGCAATGCAGATGTGGTACCCGGAGGCGTTGCCGAAGAATGTGCACAAATATCCAGTTCGCTTGACGGGATCTTCTTCTGATCGTGGGTGGCACCAAACCCTCTCTGATGATATGGAGGGGCGGCTAAGACCGGGTAAATATTCAACGGTGATAGCGTGGTTCGGGCGGGGGCGGGTGAGCAAAACATATTCTACTATACCCACTGTATTGTACGACGATTGGAGAAACAAATTCACCGACTGGAGATGTCCTGCGGGTTCGGTAAGGTGTCCCGTCAACCGTTTTGGTACTGCGCTCCCGTCTTGGGGAAACTACCAATAACATGCTGGTCTGTGTCCAACAAGGGGTGCCAGTCCCCACAGGCGTGATCCGTTCGGAAACCACGCTGTGAGTGCTGGTGAATACAACATCTGCGGGTGTGTGCACTAGGCACAACGCTTCATGAAACTACTGGAACGTACGAAAGTGCATGGTCGTGGCCAGGCAGCATGTGTGTGATATTCATATTGCCGGTCCGCTTCCCGAGCAACGAGGCGATTACCGACGGAGCATAGGGTTTCATCGCTTTGGCCTTTACGTCGTGACCAATGGGCATGATATGGCAGCGGGGGTATACGAATAGTATTACTGGTAAGTGTTCGCATCGCGAGACGGCAGGGGTTATATTTTGGTACGTATCAGGTACCTGACAGGCGTTGCCGCGCCTTGAAGGAGCTGAAAGTCAAAAGTTCGATTCCTAACTTCAGTGCGGAGAGCGAATTGCGCGTGCCACAGGCGAAATAGACCAGACGGGATCCCGTCTAGCAACTAATAAGGAGGTGTATTGAGTGCGACAAATCTGGAAAGCACGGGTCAGGACAAAAAACAGGGAATACGACGCGTGCAGCCTGTCCACCTACTCTCATTGTTCTTCGAGGAAACATATCGTCACGACTTAAAGTTGGCATTTTCTCTTCGATGGTAATACGATGTTTATGACGTACTTCTTCTGATGACCCTTCTATATGTGGACATCTTCAAGTGTCTTGAGGTGCTTTGCAATACGCATACACAAGTATACATGTTGCGTCCGTTCAAGGGTGCATCTGGACCCTAACGTCGTCCTCTACACAGCTTCGCTTCGGCTAAATTATTCATAAACTTGATCTAAGGTTGATATGGGGATAGGGGGTGACGAAGCCTACTTCTGCACATGCATGGAGGAACGACTTCAGAGGACCATTATTGCGGAAAAGCGAACACTCATAATAATAGAGCAGCGTGAAGCCTACGCTTATTTGGGAGTTTCCTCTGGCGTGTAGTTCTATCTTAGGTACCAATATAGGGCAGATGCATGCAATATCACATCTGTGAAAGCCGAGCGATATTTTCAAGTTGTACCTTTTTCGTCCGCGAGTACTTGATCCCATTTCCCGGTTTCTTCCAGCCGGGCTAGATGCTCACTCACGGTAAATTATTGTTAATTTTTTGTTTGGCACACCGCACCGGTCTTCGTAGCCAAACATGCTTGGATCCTTTTAAAAAACGTCTCAGGTCGTAATGGGGAGGCACTGTGATCCGGCCCGGGATTTGGCCTGGCCCGTCGTATCACTGTTGTTTTTGATGCACCGCGGCCCGTTTAGGCCTATCAACTTCATTTCGGTTAGACCGTACCCCCGGCCCGAGTCATCAATGTTAGAGGGGATGGGCCACGGCTCGGTTCAGCCATTACATGCTGGCTCTGTTAATATATATTCATTTTTCTTGACCCGGCCCGGCCCGGCTCGGCCCTGCCCTCGCAATCGGCCAGTTACAACCCCTGGAAAACAATAGCAGTACCACAAACGAGTTCACTTGGAAACATTTGAACAACGCAAGCCAGCGAGACAGGTTACATAGGGTATATCGCGGACCCAATAACTGTACCCATTATACGAGGGAAAACATCGAATACTTTTTGATGGCGCTCATTTACAGATGGTAGATTATACCAATGTGCGTGCCGGGTTTCTCTGCCGCGTAGGCGACGTGATTTACGGCTTTGAGGAAGCGTTGTTGATCCGATCTAACTTGTGCTTCGTATCCTGATATCGACGTTTCCACATGTGTGTCGAAATTGGTGTTATAATACGATTTGGCATGTGCTAACCTTTCAAATTACGCCTGTCATCCTACCGCCGATCTACACATGCAGTTTGTAAACGGATTGCGCTTGAGCTACACGTGAAAGGAAGTTTCGTAGGGCTCGCTTCCGGGCCATTGAACACTGGCAGTGCACTGGTCCTGCCAGTACATCTTTGTTGGCTGAGGGACAAGCAAGAACTTCAGGCTATTGACAAGGTACGTACACCCCATCAAAACGCCTAATATTGCGACTGAAACTGATCGAAACGTGCGCTCCAGATAGGAAGGAGGACAGCGCAAGAGTAGCAGCATTCTGTACACTCCTGTATCACCATACAGTTTGTTCGCGTTTTTGACGTTATCTTATGTTGACTTACACTACCCCTGAATGAAACATGTGCCTTGCGCGCAGTGCCTAAAACCAAAGTGCACTGTAGCTCTGGCGCAGCCTCATCGCCCCGACACAAATCCTGTTGGGGTCCAGGCCCCTGCCTGTATCCGGGTCCCTTGCTGAACACTACGGAAAGAGCACTCAACAACCCCCAAAAACCGTTCAAATATCGTTTACGTCTTCCACTCTCGTTCTTTGTAAGCCTTGGCTATGGAGTTGCTCATCTTGATTAAGGTTTGGCCCGTTTTTCGGGTGAGATAGAAGGCTTCTGGAGTGAGGAGCGCCAGAAACATTAGGCGCTACCTCTAGAAGGCAATCGGAGCACGCGTCAGTGGAGCCGTGCTACGATACAGTGTACCAGATACGCATCGAGGCTCCTCCCTTAATGAGAACTATACCTCACATAGAATAAGCTCTGAAACGAAAGGAGAGGACAACCCGACCGGCAATTCCCTAGCTTAGGTATATCGCTATAACGGTTGAATATTGCGGGTGTTCTAACGACGTTGGGTACTTCGTCAGTTGACGAGTCTTGTCGGCAAGAAATGGTGTGGCCAAAACGTGGTACCCCTACCGCACGATGCATCAGTGGGCGACCGATCTTCTTTCTGCATATGCCCCCAACGGTGATTATCGCGGGCTGCTCTAGAGAGGCTGTGCCAGTATCATGGCAACAATGCTTGGGAATCTCCCGAGAATGGTTTCATCTGTCTTAAGGCATACGAGGAGGTACATATGATACGATACGCGAGCCTGTGATTTCAATTGAAGTTCACTACGCTCATTCTCTTTCTGCGGGTTCATTCAATTTCTTGGTTTCACCTGGCCGGACAGCCTGCTCACTCACCGTGACACGTTTGTGGCGTTGCTATCGACAAACCACTCTGCTGGCCACAAACATGGCTCGTCTGCCCTATTGAACTCCCCAACGTTAATTGTCGATGATATCTCTTACACCAGATCAAGCAACAACAGGCCAAGCAAGTGCAAATCAGATGTAGTGTTTCCAGTTATAAATAAGCCTAACTGCGATTCGCACCGTACAAACCTGATGGTAAGAAAACACACACACACCCTGGGATGAATTTCAGCGATTTTTTTCTCCATCCTGAGACGAATTTAAGCGATCATCTTCGCCAACCCACTAGGGGCACACACAACGAAACACCGGTGGCGTTTGCAAGATCGCCTCGCTGTATGTTCGTAGACCCATCGCTCGGCGGTTGTACTATCCCCGTCGTCGAAACAAACACGTAAAAGGGTCGTTCGAGGGTCCGTGTTATCTTATCACACTTGTTATTCGGTGCTGTTGGCGAACAAATGTTGGAGGACCCGGAGAATACACGAAAGGCAGGGGATCAAAGTAGTAGACACTGGTAAGTGAATCTGTCTACACTACTCGTATTGCCAACTAATGCGCATGCGTGAAATTACATTTTGGTTCGGTTTCGTTTGATTTGGTTCGGTTTAGGCGTTTTTCGTTCCTTATGTTGGTGTGGGATAGCCATGGTTTGGTTCTGTTTGGTTTGGGTTCGGTATAGTTTGGTTTGGTTTGGTTTGGTTTGGCTTGGCTTTGTCTGGTTTATTTTAGTCTATTTTGGTTTGGCCTGCCTGGTCTGGTCCGGTTTCGATTTGCTTTCCTTTGATTTCGTGCGCATTAGCCTTGTCTAATTGTTTCTTTCTTTCTCGTTTCTTGTTCACGAAGTGTTGTTCAGCCTTCGCGGGCGGCGATCCTGTTCTCGATGGTGTAGATTCTGTTTAGTTTGTAGTGTTGTATATGTCGGGCGAACTCCCGGAAAGCACGACAACGGCGGTACCACAGGACTACCTCCGTCGATAAAGTACGAAACAAGCCATTATCCAGTCTTTGTCTTCGCTTGGGCTTTTATCTCGCAACGTTTCGTTTCTCTCGACCAGCACCACCTCGGTGTCGTGTGCTAAGCGTTTGTTTTGAACAGGAAAGGTTTGTTCCGTGGCCTCTTTCTCTTTCTCTCTACCCTTGTTTCCTGCCTGGAGGTGGGGTCGCGATGGTAGCGGTATGGTCGCCAGGAGATGCCAGGTCACCTGACAATGTTCCCAGCTTCACCCATTTCGGCTGCGACATCGAGTTTTGTCGGTGGGTCGCCTTAAGTTCTGCTTGTTTCGGATTTCTTCAATTGTTTTCGGCGATTTTTTTCCCTCCTAACTCTGAGTTCCCGTGAACTTCCCAGGTCGGTCTGCTCAGTGAAAATTCGTTCGGTAGTCTGAACGCAGGGCCGAGAGGACGCCACCCTTTTCGAGAACATACATGATGGTGTACTAGTGGAGAGAGAGCGAGTCGCACCCCCTGGGCGACATTACGTCTCTACAGCAACACCAGTGAAAGGTAGAGAAGTTCTAGACAACATAGGTTTGTCATGCCCAGCGACCTCTGCGGGGAACACAACACAGCAAAGTCGTGGATGAAAGGAGGACCAAGAGTCGTGGACCTTCCAAACTGCGATCGCGCCAGGCTTGTTGTCCTTTTCGATGGAGCGCTCCGAGCGTTGCAAGGATCAATCCTGGACGCCTAAGGGTGTTCGTTTTACATTCGTCCAGTGCGGACGGTTACATTTGGAAGAGGAGTGCACACGCTTCCGCAGGCTTTGTCACGAAAATCTGGCTTGAGGCGCAAGAGCATCAAGAGATCCATCCTCCCCATATCTTGCGTTTAACGCAACCAAAACACAATAACATCACCCGATCGAGAGGGCGAGCTTCAAAACACCATCCAGACTTGGGACTTAGGAGCGTTCACGTGCTCCTTTCTAATAGACGGAGCTGTGAGCTGGTCGGAATATAGAGCCCAAAGTGGACACGGAAAACGCAGCGCCGGCATGGGACTTTGATAGAGTGACTATTCGCACATGTAACAGCGTACGTAGTAGCTGGCGCGTGTGTGCTTCAAGTGATCATCAGGACTCGCCTTGCCTCGGGTAGCCGTACCATGGATGTGAAGAGGAGGCAATACAAACTGCATAGGCTGCTGCGAGATAGACCGTACCCGAGGTATGCACGGTCGTTACGAGTACGTATACCCGATCGAATATGTCAAGAGGTAACTATTCCGGGGGAACATATTAAATAGGACCTACGGTACAAACAAAAAAAAACATATATATTTAGCTATTTTGACCAACAGTATTTTGTCCTACTTACTTTGGTCCCTCGTAATAGTCAACGGAACACGTGTACCGGGGTGAAGCGTGCAGGACCGAGTGCTGCGTACTCGAATCCCTAGTTGTTTTGCGTCCGTCAAGATAAACTTCAAGCACGCCCCGACAAACGTATCAATATTTTCTACAGTCAGTGTGTGAGTGCAGGTGTGACGTAGGTCGTGCCCACCACGATAGGCTTCTATCGACGTGTGGCACGCAAACATATCGCGGAGGCACCGAAAACAAGGGGTTTTGTTCACAACCGCCCCCTGACTCCAAGGCCGAGCAAGCAAGAGAGGTGTGGACAACAGACAGGCCGAACGTAGCGACCATGCCCACTGAGGCGGACGCATTACAAAATACGTTGGCTGGAATCCCACGCCGATGTCATCAGCGGAAACCATCCAGGCACGAAGAGCTTTGTCCTGGAGCGGGTACGATTTCTATAAAACGGTCGTGGTTGATGCGGGACCATCCACAATAAGCGCAGATGCTCGAAAAAACCTCCTCAACTTGCCATCAAGGAACCACCACGCATGGTACGGAATGATTCCTTTAACACCAAACCGAAAGCCTGCGAAAATAAAGCGGCAGGCGGTCAAAGATTCCTGGCTTACTAAGTCACAGCAGCGATCCAATTCCGCGACGTCATGCACCATCGTCTAAGCCGTGTGTGAGAGATGGGTCAGCCTAAAATCGTCTGTCTTCGGCGGGCATACATGGCAGAATCGCTGGTGGCGTGGTGTGAGATTGCTGTTTTCGCGGATTGGGTTGGACCGAAAGCCTTTCCATCAGCAGCCAATCATTGCTTATGACCCCGTGACAGCTCGCAAGGCCTGCTGCGAACAAGAGAAACGATTGGGTGGTGTCATGATGCAACACATGTATCAAGCACAAAAAATCAAACCTGGTACATGTCGATAAACGTGGCTTCCAGTGTCCCTCCCGTCCTTACACCGTCTGAAAAGCTACGTGTAACTTCGTCGGTCTGAAGGCGTTGGAAACGTTCACGAACAAAAGCCTATTTGATTGGAGACCCGTGAAACGATTTCCAGAGCATCATTTGAAAAGCTCATGAACCTATTTTGGCAACATATTCCCCTTTGCAGATCCCCGCCCCCCCATGAAATATGTGAAAGAAGCATATACAGTGCGGCGCACATGGAATGTTTCTTCCGAAAGTAAAGTGAGGCTCAAAACACAACGCAGTTGCAGTACGAAGCATCAGGAAATACGTCCGGTCGGTACGGAGCCTTTCGTCGAGAGTTGCACCATGAATCCATACACACTCTCGCACAAAACAAGAAATCACTGTTTTGCGAGCCAAAAACATCACTGTTTGCGAGCCAAACACACAACTTTGCAACACGAGGGGCGACTGCCCAGTCGGTTGATGTTCGGGACGTTCGTTGGTGGGGAGAGCCCGAAACCAGGCGGGCAGCTCAAGGCTTCGCCTCGGGCCATTGCTGAGGACCTTAGAGTGGTCTAAGCTACCGGGGGATCAACGGAAGACTCCCCCTTAGTCTTTGGAGTTGGGACCGCAATGTGGCCCGCTGCAGCAAAACTGACGGGAAAGTGGTACCGGGGAATCCTCGAAGCAGCTGAACGGTTCATGGGCAGGTGGCACGAGGCTGAGGCAAAGCTAAGTAGACAGCGCCGCGCTTCCGCTGCGGGTAGTGTTAGAGGGAACGGGGAGAGGGGTAACAGCAGGAGGGGTAGAATAAAACACCGTACAAGTGTATGGGGGCAGGGGGGGGGGCGGGAGGAGTAGAAGGGAAACCGCGGTAGACGAGAGTAGCAAAGAGACGGCAGACAGGGTAGCAAGGTACCAGGCCGATTAATAGGTTGGACGTTTCGTTGCTACTCGTACCGCCAACTGCCGCGGCCGTTCGGTATCTATTGGCTTGGTGCTTTGATTTTTTTCCATGACTTAACTTTTTCTTATCTTTTCCCCTTCCTATTCTTATCCTTATGAAAGAAGTACTACATAGTGGGTGGGTGACGAGCGTATTTTGGCCCACTCATTCTTTCTCTTTTTATTTAGTTAAGTGTTCCCTGGGATGCGTATTTCCCTTTTCCCTTGCCGTTTCCTCCCCTTTGCCCGTCCATTTGGCTCATGCTCGGGGTATGTGGTTGAGCTTTGGCTTCCCATTTTATATATTTATTTGGGATTCTTCTCGTTTTCTTTTTCGGTTTGGTTTCTTCGTTGTTTCTCTTTCTTTATGGTGTATTTTGGTTGCTGGCGTATGTATGTATGTTGTGTCGGCCGCACCTATTAGTAGTGCGAAAGCATGGTATTGCGTAGCCTATTAATGCACATCGGCGTGTTATCTCCGTGTCGTAGTCTGTGACCACCGAGCTCGTGTCTTTCTAGGGTGAAGAATCAGCACGGACACTGGGCTTGCTGGATGGCGACGAGTAGAAGAACGGTTTAATGTGAAGAACACACACACTTCCTCTGTCTGGTACAATTTAGCCAGGGGGACAGGGGACGAAAATATAGGTCTTACCAGCACATATAGTCCCCGTGATTACATATAGCGAAACACGTGTGCATGTCATCGAAGGGATGCACAATGCCGGACGATCAGAACTTCCTCAGAACACGGCCGCTGTCGTAGGGCCCTACTTGTGTCGAAGAGGTTACGGGGGAACCACTTCATTCCCGGGGCACTTTGGAGCATCACTCGAGCACGCTGGAGTTGACCACCATCGTCACAGAATATTCTTGCGCGATTGTCGCCTATGCCCCTACTAATCATGTAAATTGGATGCTCATACCGTACACGTCATACATTCAACACACATGCCATGTACTATATGAAATGTTGGTTTGCGTCACCCTGTGAAACATGTGTAACGTGGGTTCGATTGGACGACTGGAGAGAAGAACGACGATATCAGGATGACTGGTATTCCTAGAGCCTCGCGATGCTCCATCGGTCAGACCCTCCGAGCGCAAGCCTCGCCTCACGGAAACTTAATGTTTTGGACATCCGACTCGTGGTGCGTAGGGCACCAGTTAGACCCTCAAGACCAGCTACCACCGGCCATAGGGGACACGTAACGGTTTAATTTGAGAGTGAAAAAAAAATGATGTTGGTGGTTAGACTTTATTTTCATGAAGTCTCATGCTTAGATGCATGATTGAGGCAAGCGCGAGGTGCTCGACCCGCTCGGCAGCATTAGGTGCGCCTATCGAATACCAGTACGCTAAAATGATGATGACGCTGGTGGTGATGATGATGAAGATGATGCCGTTATCTGCTTAGCCAAGCTTACTTCTCTGAAATATACAGCACCAGCCATCGTCACAATTCAGGCAGGCACCAAAGCCTCTCGATCGAAGAAAACCTACTCTACGATGCTACGTGTACCACACTACCAGTACTCAGGGGAACCTTTACTACGGCTGTGGTATGCCACATTATCACTTGGAAACCAAATCAACTCCAGAAATACAGACATGATACAAACGCCAGGACCCAACAGAAAAGGAATCGTACATCATGGTCGATATTATCAACCACACATGCGTCCGAGGAGCCGCATCCCTAGGGAACGAGGAACGAAAGCCATATGTGTTTCCGCTGGTAGTCATATGCCCGGGCTGGTGGTTCATAAAAGAAAAGACAAAAAACGATGAGACAAAATTTGACAGAACACAAAAGGAATAAGCGCAACGCAACAGGCGACGAAACCAACCTGGTGTGAGACAACACAGGCAACGACAGAGTACGTAGACTACCATCGACTTGACACCCCCCTCCGATACGTACTGGTATAACGTATGTTGTTATGAACCCGTGCTCAGCTGTGGAGGTATTTCATGGTCAGGGGAACACCTACTGTATCGTTTAACGTGACTTCTAACTGGACTTGAGCTGAAAGCCGACTCTTGTTTTAGAATATTTGTTCACGCACCTCACACAGAACCGAAAATATTTGTTGAGCACTGATGAGATAATGGGATTACTATTACGGGGGTACATAGTTAACAGGACCTATGGTGTACATAAAAACCTATATATTTGCCTATTTTTACTAACAAAAATTGGTCCCGTTAACTATGGACCCCCGTAATAATACATTGGTTGACTACTTCCTCGGTTATGGAGGAGGCCCTGTCAGGATCAAGCCTTGCGTTGAAAACCTACTCCCCCGTCTGCCCTATGAAGGCTCCGCGATGTTACACATTCCACAGTCACGACCTGCCGACAACGCTTCTCGCAGACGGCCCCCGGTCTAGCGAATCAGACGAAACACACCCGTACCCATCTATAATATAGTATACTAGTACAGAAAGTTCCCAGGAGGTAGGGCAGTTCGATCGGCACTGCCGCCTTAGGAGACGCTTATACTGCCTCCGTCAAGAAAGGACATCGTGATCTTCGTCCACTAGGCACAACCCAGAAATAAACGACGCACATAATATCTAGCTACAGCAGTACCCAGCTCGACTCCTTGCCACTGATCGTGGCGTCAAGCTCATTATTTACCTAGGAAAGTCCAATGAATTATGCGGATAGCTCTTTCGGTATCATCACCTACGACCAGACGATGCACACGCTCTGAAGTGAGTTGTTGCGAATTCGACCCCAATAGATATTTGGTTGATAATGGCGCAACCATCTGTCCATGGCTTCAGTAACCCCCGTAATTGTCGTACTTATAGACGCTCATGCGGGCAACGCCCCCACACTCCTCCGACTTGTCTCCGGAGTACTCGTAGTCGCACTTGCCCCGCTTGTTGGTAGGTTTGCAGTCACCGCAGTGGCAGTCTGTGGAAACGAGGCCACGATAATTAACGGACGAAAAAATGCAACAAGTGTTGCTTGAGTCAAAACGTAGGAGCGGAGGTTTGATGCGGGCTAAGATAGAACGTCTTGCCGATATTTCTCACTGATGGTGATAGTAAACTATGTACACAGCCAACATCGTAAGCATCGTCGCGCACCTAGGACCTGGAGGTGTTCGCCGGATTTGCGGGATTAAGATTCTCTCCATGCGAAACATTAAATGAGGGAATGACCTAGTCCAATGGAGAGCCCCAGAAACATTAGGAGCTACTCCCGCCGTAGCATGCCCGAGATAATGAGTGCTATCATGGAGGAGCTGCCCTAGCATGCATGTTTCGACAAAAACGAGTCCCATCATAGACATAGATACTCATGTCTCATCATTGCTGGTTAGAGGCAAACTTGACGCACCTGAAGAGTATGCCGTGCCGAAGTACTCGTACCCACTGCAGTTCTCCGCGCACATCTGAGGAAACATTGCACGGAGAAGAGGAAAATATGGAATGACCTCTGCACCTGTTATTAGTTGGGAGGCTTCTATGTTATCCGTGCGTCCTCACGTGCACGACGATCCACAAACGTAGGTGGCAATATCCTATCATGCTGTTTGCAAACTCAAAACCAGTCCGGGTGAAAAACATAAATGAAACCATTGACCGTCAAACTTTCGGTGGGATGAGAGCAACATCTTAAAAACCCAAGAGCAAGCACACATATTGAGGTTTGGGAAATCAGCGCCCGGAACGATCTGGGTTGCCGGATAATACCAAACTATGCCCAAGCAGACATATACATTGTCTACGTGTACGCAGTAGACACGTCAAATAACCAGGGCAAGAACCACGCAACCAACTACACACGTGGGCCGATCGCTACCTGGCCCCACGCTCTTCGCGACACCACACGTAATACGATCGCGGAATTCGCTATCCGCGAGTAGACGTGGCGTGCACTGCACTCCGGCGGTACTTCAGCGAGGCCAGGCGCCGTGATACGAAATGGATTAGCATTGTTCAGCCAAATTGTTTCCGGCTCATGACTGATGCCTGAGGGGGTCTCGTAAACACTGAGGACCCCAATGCTGTATTCTACTACTTTATTTTTCGATGTCGACCTCGTAGGCCATGAGTCCTTTTTAGGTTTCAGTATACACGTTTCTTATAGCCGCTGTTTGAATTACTATTAATACAAAGCTCTTCATGTGAGGGGCCTCAGACAGCAAGTAGATGCGCCCCTATCGTGGCGTACCTCGCGGGCGTGACGTAAGTCAATCAGAATATTACGCTATCTTCTGATATGGCAATCGCCGACCTAAAAATACACAACTAGCGGATGTCGCCCAAGAATAGCGCACCTGGGTACTCGCGGGAAGCGTCTACGTAGGTATCTTACATTGGGTTGTGGCAGCAACAAAAACGTCAACAACAAAATATGTAAGTGTGGCAGAGCGGCGCAGTCACTCAAACTCAAATGTTTCCTGCGTACTGCCACATTTAGGCAATTGCAGTTAACCCAGAGGGCCCCGCCAATCATAGTTACCGCATTTGCTAACCTGTCTTGTGATTAGAATATTCCGTTCACATGGTTGTTTTTAGTCAGTTGTAGCGACAGCCTTGTGAAAATTCCGAATTGCCGCCGAACAGTTGTAACACAAGAACTATAACCAAGTTGGGTAAATCGCAATCATCCTTTTGATAGTCGTGAACTATCCGTGTTTCCTCACCTGCGCCGTCATGTGCTCCGACCTGTAGCTGGGGCCATCGAGGGAACGGTGCTGAGGCTCATCCGAGTAGCAGCCAAGGTACCTGGAGTATTTGGGCGCGCCACACTTGAGGTGTTCGCCGCGCTTAGGGTGTGTTTTGTACTTCCTGGTTGGGCATCGGGTAGGCTCCGGCGCCATCTTAGTCGGGCATGGGGTGGGCTCCGGTGTCATCTTGGTGGGGTACGGAGTAGGCTCGGGTGACATCTTGCTCGGCGTTGGAGTAGGCTCCCGTGACATCGTCGTGGGGTATGGAGTAGGCACCATTGACATCTTACTAGGCACTGGTGTAGGAGACGCGCATAAGTCGTTTCCGACGACCAAGCCGGTGATCATCGACAGGTCGGGAGTGTTGCCCTGGTCGTCGGTGTAATCCGCGGACACGACGACGCCGCCACCGGGGGCCTGGTCGCACACCTCCAGTAGAACATCGAAAACCAAGGCGTTAGCCTCGAGGTCGGCTGCAGAAAAGGTGACGGTGCTTCCGGAGACGGATCCGGTGGCGGTGGAGGCGATCGGAACGCTGAACTCGATCGTCACCGTGGCGCCTGTTGATGGGCACGGTATGATGGTGCCGCCACCCGACGAGAGGATGCTCTCCAAGGCCGCTACGAATCGCGCGTTATGGAAGTTGCAAAGGCGATAGAAGGACAGAAGGGTGGATTTTGGTAGAAAGTTGTGACGGTGGCATGGCGCTGGCTAGACCCACGACAGAGTGTGAGTGCTGCTACAGTAAATATTACCGTTGGTAATGCGTCATTTTTATTTCGTTTCGGTTTCGGGCAAATGCCTTAGCCTCTTTGGAGGTCTGCCTCCGAATTCAGAGACTAAATACTCTTCATAATGTAGAATATTTACGCAACAATGTTCTTGTCGTATGTTGTACATATAGACACAAGTGTGGTGGTAGGGGACGTGCCTCATTGAACATGCTAATGTATACATGTACGAGTGTTGACACGCAGGTGAAGGCGTTCGTGTCGATGCGGTGGGAAATGCGGATCTAACACGATTTTATGTTGACGTTTCGCTATGAGGGAAAAAAGTACTAGGTTGAGAGACGTGTCCCCATTTGGAGTCTTTAGTGTGCGGTGTTGACACGGTTCCTGCATCATGTCTGGAGCTAGTGATACCATCATACGACTTGAGCATGTTATTCACACATCTGGAGCCCTTGCCCCAATGATACGACCCATTCACGTGTCTCTCAAGTATAAATAGTATTATATGGTCGTTGTGAACGGTCCTGATTCACCTCTATTCGTCTCTTCAACGACAAGGTGGCGGCCGCCGTACATAGTCGACACTACAGAAACACAAGTATTTATCATGTATTATAAGCATAAGCAGCAGTTGCTCAAGTATAGTATTCCCCATACTCTGTGACACTGCTGTTAATGGTGAGTGTATAGTGTTTCCGATCGCGCTGGTTTATTGATTTAAGACATACCACACATGGTACGAGTGTGATTGTACCGTGTCTGGGCCAAATCAGAGAACGTCATTTGTTCGACATCTGTTCGCTGCGTGAATAGTACAGCACATTCGACCCATCACATGCTTTGGCTGACTACGTGATAACCGTAGCTCAGAGCTGGTGTCCCTACTTGTGCCTAACAAGTCAACAGCTCAGCGCGTCCACCAACGCCAAACGCCAATACAACACCGCACATGCCATTTGT